>JAVTVY010017156.1:0-60773 GCA_036873755.1 Hanleya hanleyi | reverse complement strand
CCGAATGACCATCCAGTTGACCGTGTAGGTATATTTACTCAACTTTCAGCTAAATTTTTGAAATTTAGAATCGGGTTTAAAAAAAAAAAAACCCCGATTCTAAATTTTTAAAATTTAGCTAAAAGTTGAGTAAATATACCTACACGGTCAACTGGCTGGTCATTCGGCTACTATCTGTATTTTTCTTGCTACCCCTCCCCTTTCCCTGGCTTACGCACACGGCTAACACACTCATGCACACACAAGTACACCGTTCCAATTTAATATTTTGATATAGCATTTATACAATTGGTATAGCTAGCACAGAGTGCATAGAGCATATATTGCTGAAAAGTAAAGAGAACGTTGTTATATTAAATAATTTGACGTTGACAGACGCTGGACGATACCGGTATTTGATAGGAAACAAGCGGAATAACTGCGTTGTTCTGACGGAAGTACGCGCGCCTGTTGTCCCGACGAAGCGCGTAAGAATATAGCTATTTTTCAAGCAAACTCAGCATGGACCATAAAAGTGCCTAAAACGAGTGAATAGTTGCTTTCGCGGTTTACGCGTACTGTTTTGAGACTAAATACGAATGGATTTGTACAGCAAAGGCAAAGACTTGTTCTCTAATTTAAGACAAACACTCTGTCGTCTAAAATTGCGCGCCAGAATATGTGAGTGAATCGGCTTGCGTCTTTATCTCGTGGTTGTTTCACACGATTCATATATAATCCGAATGATTCCGAACTCCGTTTCCGTTATCTGCTCTCCCTCACCCCCCCCCCCACAACACACACATACTCAGACATTCCCTTGCGTACCCATTCAAGAGCGCAGATTGACGCACATCGTTAGTGTTTCCCATATACCAGAATACAAGCCACACATACTAGATTTTTACTATGTAACATGCCGATCAAGAAAACTCAAATTAAGTTTCTTGGATAAGTGGTTTGGTCGCTTGCTTGAGTGTTGTTTAAAACTCATCTCCCTTTAGTGATGCAATTTTTCAATATATCTTTAAGAATACGCTGGAAGGGCTTATCAAACGTACATACAGAGAGATGCTCCGATTCTGGGCGTGGGTTTGCAACAGTGGAACTCTATCGGTCTTATCGAATTTCACTTCGGTTAGCTAGACGTGGGGAGATGGCAAAACGACCATCGAGTGGAGCGCCTAATACTGACCTACATTTGTACCAACAAATATTTCATAGATATACGTAATTAAGGAGGGGGATCTGTCTTGCCCCGCCCCACTCATCCACCAATCACCTCCTACTATGAGATCAAAGCTAATTAAGCCCTGCTATGCCATAATATGCGACAAATGTGACATTCAACAGACCGCCGTCGTCTACGATTGGCATTGCGGCGTTTCTTAGTAGCCGACTGGGCCATAATTCGCCTTTCAGACTTGTTTTGGCTTATACTTTATAAATGTCTTTGTCTTATTACAAATCACCCTAAAGTGTCCACTGGCAGTTGGGAACACGTTTCTAGCCATATTTTGCTTAATAAAGCACTCTTTCATCGAAACGAAAATGTTAGTACGTTAACGTATGTATAGAAAACGGGCCCTGAAGTCCAAGCAAAAGATTGAATGGAGAAAGTTAAGCATGGAAATTGTATGTCCGGAGGTGGCGGTTCTCACCTTTTGCTTTTGCGCGGTAAAATTCCAGCCATATTTGGGGAAAACTCCAAATTTCACTTTCCATCCTAGCTCGAGAACCATAGTCACAGTCGGACCTCAATTTTACGGACATCAGAGTTATGTTGCAGACAGTATGTCTGCCAAAATTCAGGAAAATCCAACTTGTTGTTTGTATAATATTAAAGGAAATCCCTTTAACAAATGTGTTATATGAAATTTTTGCTAGGCCAATGGCGGCCATTTTTTGCACGGAGCAACTTCTTGTAAACTCTTTTGGTAAGTCCATCCCGCCCCTACACACCTGGCGCCCCTTACCCTCTCACCGAGACTATACTCGCCTCATACGAACCGTGATGCCGCCGTGTCATTTTCCGTACAATTTACTGTTGTGTCAACACTCTATTATTTGTTTTTAGAATTATTAAAGTCTTGGAATCGAGCCAATTTCACTTTATCCTCGACTCACTCACTCCAGTGATATTATTATCAGGCTAGACTGCAGAGATAATATTATCAATGCAGTCAGTAGAGGAGTGAGGAGATACTGCTCTGATAATAGTATCACTGCAGTCTACCCTCTTAATATTGTTGACCGCACTGGTAATATTATCACCGCAGTATCCCCCGATAATATTATCACTGGAGTGAGTGAGTCGAGGGTAAAGTTAAATTGGCTCGATTCTAAGAGTTTAATAATTCCCAAAACAAATAATAGACTATTGGTCATGCCTTCAAGCGATTGAGAGTGAAACTTCAACTCACCTCACCATTTTGAACATTCTACAAATGTATGACCGTAGATTTCCTCAGCAGATTGATGTGTTTTGTTGGTTGCCTAGCCACGTTGGCACCAATGGAAATAATGAAGCTGATTTGGCTAAGACAGCCCTAGATAATGAGGTTGATCATGTTGGAATCTCATATAGCGATTTCAAGCCCTCTATCTGTGCTTATGCGAGAAAGCTGTTTCAATATTTGTGGGATGCTGTAGATAATAACAAACTTCCTGTGTTAAAAAAAAATTGTAGGATATATTCATCTGAGTAGCCAGAAACGTTTTATCAAGCAGCTAATTTAGAAGATTTTTTTAGTCGGGTAAAAGAATACTGTATTTTAGATTATTTGCGAGAAATAGGTTTATTGGATAAGTTTTAATGTATGTACATATTTTTGGTGTATTATGTTGATTACTTCTGGATTGCTGTTGAAATACTTAGAATTTTGTTTGATTGTCGTTATTTAGCCGAAATATTGCTGAACGCGATGTTAAACTTTAATTCTCTCTTTGTCTCAATCAAAGAATGGCTGCAAACACCGCAATCACACTATAGACCGATAGGTCACGGTTTGCGACATGTCACTATCCTGGATAACATGCTATAATTATTTCATTATTTTTACAATTTTGCATATGACAAATAACGGTACATCGTCTCTTGGTCGTTTTTCTTCCAGATGATTTTACCAGGCGGAATCTTTGTAATCGTAGCGACACGCATAACAACGACCGTATCTCCTGTCAATTGTCTCTCAAGGATAATTGTGTATTTATATATTTTATTGGGACATATCTCCGAAATCGTGACCGAGATCTAGCTATCGCCTGTATGGTGTTAACCGGTTCCAAAAGGCAATTAACTCCGTCGGTTCTGCTTGCTAGGGTTAATAGATTGAGAAACTGATTGCGAGACAATACTATGGAATTGCAGCACATTCCATTTAATATTATAACATTAGACAAGGCCAAGTGAAATCATAGGAATAGTGCAAATCTTTGCGCTTTACAGTTCAACGCCTCTTCACAATATAAACAACAACTTTCTCTTTGGGATCGAAAGCTCTTATAGTATTTAATACATTCATAATACTGATTTGCTGGTCTGGTATATTCCTATGTACGAGTCCATCACCTCTGCCATAGAGCAATGTTTACCTAAATCAGTTGTCAGTGAGAAATGAACTACTGAACTCAAAGGCAAATTAATAAAATCTCCATATCATGCCATTGGATCGATGGACCAAGGTTCATAATGCCACAATGCCGGATATTGTATTGCCAGTAACTCTGTCTTAACAGTTTGAGGCACAGCTGTGACGACTGGTCAATTTAAATGGTCATATACCAAGTTTGACTATCGCTTTCATCATTCTGGCAGTGCGTGCTGTAATTGTTCTGTCATGTAATCTGTTTGATATTGCCCTGCATCGATCTCATTGGATTGATGACTAATTTTGAGAGAGACAATTAATGACGAAAGTGAAACTTAATGTTCTTGAGGAACGTCGTATTGGTAGGCCTTTATACATCGTATATTATTGTAAAGATAAAATTATTATTAAGGATGACTTATTATTGTTGTTTGTTCCGTTTTCCACATCAACAGGCTGGGATTAAGGTAATTGATATAACTTCTATGGGTATACACATTATATACATTATACGCCGACGTATTGTTTTGATCGATGTCGAGGTATTCATGAATATCAGACACGGAGAAGAAGGTGCTGGAAAAAATCTTCAGAAATGTTCAGACAAAATCTACGTTCATTTTATCGTGTTGTCTTACTGGCACCATTGGGAACAAAGTATCATCGATGACTGTTTCAACCGCATAAAACCCTAACTTGATCGTTTTAGATATGGTAACAATCGGGTGATTTCTGATGGATTCCACACATTGCTGAGTATCGCTTATACGATTATTCCAAAGGCTAATGCGTCTTGTATACCCGAGAGGTATGGGATACAGGTGTCAGGTATTCGAGTAGTATTTCTTGCAATAACGATTTATCTATTGAGACAGTTTGCTGTAGTTTCTTGCTGTACCATAGTCATATCAATCTACATGAATATCTTGCTATTCTTTGACGGATATCTAAATCACCATTGGAGCCACTTGACGGAAAGACTGTTGCCCTTTTGATGTGCTTAGAATGGATAAGAGCAGCCCAGACTAATTACAAAAAAATACATAGTTTCTAGTTCATCCCCTTTGAGTACTTTCTGATTTCGTTATGGTTATTGGGTCATATTGAATATAACTGGAATCCCTGCAACGGTTTCGAAGAACTGATAACTGATTTTGAGAGAGTTTAAAATAATGAGATAACTGCGCGGAAAGTATTCTTGAAGCAAGCCCACTTTATAAGGCTTACAAAAATCGCAAATAACAGCAAATCATATCTAAGAAATATATATAATAAAAATGTCGTGACAGCCCCAGGGATGTCAGATTGACGACCACATAATATCCACACGCCTCCATTGATCGGTATGGAGTTATTCATGTATATCAGTCACCGAGGACGAGATGCTTGACTAAATATCACGAAGGGTTCATATAAATCTGTGTGAATTCGGTGTATCGCCATATCTTAATAGCTCCATTTTGGACTGTTGATTATTGGAGACTACTAGTAGGAATCTGCGGAGAAATAGCTTTGATATAGTCTCAGATCTCAGATCCTAGTCATCGGTAAAATATACATCCTTGTAGGATATGTGAGGGTAGATGCGTAAGTAGGTCTTCAATAAATTCCTAAACAGAATTATTTTTATGTTTTTGTCGTTGCACTGTACCTGATAGCTAAATGGCAAAAACACAATCTATTTGGACAAAACAAACTGCTTTTTCAATTCTTCGCCGGCCTTGGCAATTTAACTAACACCAAGCTTACTCTCGCCGAGCTAGATAGTCGTTTCCGATTGGTCGAAATTAAGACGAAACTAATTTTTTGCCCCTATCTAGCTCTGCGAGTGTAATGTTGAGAGAGAGAGAGAGAGAGAGAGAGAGAGAGAGAGAGAGAGAGAGAATTATGGTTTAATGTCGCGTTCAGCAATATTTCAGCTATATAGCGACGATCAAACAAACTTCTATGTATTCAAAAAAACAAAACAATTCAAATACCCAGCAATCCCGAAATAATCAAACTAACACAACAAAAACATGTACATACATTAAAACTTATGCAACAAACCGATTTCTCTCAAATAACCTACAGTCTTCTTCTATCCGATTAAAAAGACCTTCTAAAGTAGCTGCATGATGAAAATAATCTCTTACAATATTAAAATCCATACAGTTGATCAGAATATGATTCACTGTGAGATCTCCGTGGCATGGAATACACCTTGGGGCTGGTTCTTGGGGCAGGCAAATTTATCCAACGCAGAGTGAAACATTGTAAAAGCTGTTTTCGGTGCCAGTAAGAATCTACTCTCTCAAATAGAAAATTGAATTTTATTCACCAAACATACGTAAGCAAAAACAAAACCAAAGTAATTGCGCGAATAGTAGGAAAGAAAAAACAAATGGTAGAAGGATTTGTGAACAAATATCAGAATTAGGTAGTCATTTACTAGATATAGAGGTAGAATATTCATTTCTACAGATAGGTTGCTGGTATGGGCACGTCTGGCACTTGCAGTTAAGGATAGCTGTCCCCTTAGAGGCAGTTTTTGCACCCTCGTGACAATTTGTCATCTGTATCAATAAATATACAAGATAATAATAATAAACTATATATTTTATGAAAGCGTACATCGTAGGAATTCCAACTATATGATTTGTATAACCGACGCTGCTACTGTCTAGAAAATATTCCAATTTAAAAAAATTAAAATGAAAACAATAGCGTCCATTTTTCAATTGAAATTTCATGAAAACTTTTGGTCTTGTTTCAATTTTGATGGTATACCTTCATAGGAGACAATTCGAACTAGTAAAATGTATCTCATTTTTTAAAATTTTTGCCTGGTTTTGTTTTTGCAGCTATTTTACTAAAATAAATTGAAAAAAACGTACCATTTCACGGTCGTTTGTCTTAAAAGTTGAATAATTAAAAACTAATCCGAACTTACAAAAAGTGACATAAAGTTTACTAGATCACCTTATAAGTAACAAGCATGCCAAATTTAAAAAACCTAGCATGGATACTTTTCGAGAAATAAACGTTTAAATCTCGGATTTTGTACAAAAATGAAAGGCTAGAAATCGGGCAAAATGTGTCCAGCTATACATCTGATGAATTAATCCAAATTTTTTGCTTGAATTCTATTGTCAAATACACTTTTAATCTGTCTAATGGGACCTACTCGAATTCCTGTGTATTCTGGATAACTATTACACTAAGTTTTTTTCTTCAAGGCGGTTTAAAGTCCAATTTAAACTAAAAAAACTTGATAAAACTTGTTCAGCTGAGAATTGTCCACATCTGTGATCACTTCACGGCGGGTGTCTGAGTGAAGTGTCACTGTTATAATTAGAAACAAAAACACGGAGGTTCGCATGGTTTTGATCAGAAGGGGTAGATTAATGTAAATAAGTAGGACTAATGGATAATTAGCTTACCATAATACTGCGGAAATGAGTTTTGGAAAGGGAAATTTAACAGACAAAAATTATAGTAGCCAATTGTTCCAGTGCCTCGGAAACTAAATTTGTAATCCTTATATTGAAGCACTTCTATTTATAATTTTGATTTCATTTGTTCACCAAATGTTAGAGGAAATAGTGAATATTTGAATGAATAAATAAAAAAGAAAAATGACCAATTTTGACCTTCTAAGGGGACAGCTATCCTTAAGATGCGGATGAGTCTTTTTTGCAGGACTAGTGGTTGAAGGTGTGCTCGAAAAGTGTTTGCCCAGACCATACTGCAGTAGGAGATATAGGGGTAAAATAACGAATAATACAAAAGTATCAGGGCCTTTCTGTTTACGCAGTGTTTAATGCTATTAATAATACCTATGTTTCTTGACAGTTTTGAGCATAGTGCTTCAATATGTGAATTCCAGGTTAGCTTGTCATTAAAAAGAATGCCAAGGAATTTAAATGTATTGACGCATTCGAGCTCATTGCCATCAAGGACCAGTTTAGATGTTATACGATTAGTGTATCTGGTTGGTAAGCATATATTTGGGTTTTTTTGTATGTTGAGAGACCGCAGGTTGCAGGGGAACCAGTCATGAAGTTTGGCGAGCTCGTTTGACATAGTTTCGACTAGATGATCATAATCTGAGTCGAAAGAAACTGCGCTTGTGTCGTCGGCAAACAGGAGTATGTTTAGAGTATCGGATGCTTTGGCTATGTCATTAATATAGACCAGAAACAGAATAGGGCCGATGATCGATCCTTGAGGTACACCACAATCTATGACATTGGTTGAAGAGAGTACACTGTTATAGCTCACGCACTTGGACCGAAGAGACAGATAGCTGCAGAACCAGTCATTGGTAATTCCTCGGAAGCCATAGTGTTCAAGTTTATGAAGCAGAATTTGGTGGTTGACGGTGTTAAACGCTTTAGAGAGATCAAGAAACATAGCAATACTAAACTTTTTATCTTCTTTTGTACTAATTCATGTATCATCTAGTGCTAACACTGCATCACATGTGGAATGGTTAGCCCGGAAGCCAAATTGATTGGAACTGATAATATTGTGAGCTTCCAGGAAAGATGTCGTTCTGATGGCAACAATGTTTTCGAAAACTTTACTAAAGCAGAGAAGAACGGATATAGGTCTGTAATTACTTGCTAGGTTATTATCATCGGATTTATACACGTGTTACTTTATAGCAATCTTTAAATCGTTTGGCATTGTTCCAAGCTGGTGTGATACATTTACAACACGTGAAAGAGGAAGTGCTATGAGATGCGAGATGGGTTTGATTAGCGACATCCGGATGCCATCTATTCCAGGAGATCCGACCTTTAATTCCACAATAACTTTCGTTATCTCTTCTGGTGTACAAGGAGTTAAGATGATTTGTTCTTGATTTTCATGAGTCAAGAAAGTTTTATAATCAGTTGGAGATGACGGAAGTTTGGCGACCAGGTTTGAGGCAACTGAACAGAAATAATCGTCTATATGGGTTGCTATCTCTGATGCGTCAGTAGTTTCATTTCCGTTAATGGTGAAATTACGCGGTAGAGTACTGTTCTTTCGCCGTTTCATAAGTTCATTTATTACTTTCCATGTTTCCTTGATATTATTATTATGTTCCTTAAATTTTTCTTCGTAGTATTTTTTCTTAGCGTGTCTCAGAGTGTTGTTGAGTTTATTTCCATACAGCTTATATTGTACGTTAATTTTGGTTTGTTTCTTTGATGTGTAGCCTGTATAATCTATTTTGTTCATGTATTGAGTTAATGATACAGTGTGTTATCCACGGTTTGTTTATTTTTCTTTTGCCAACAATTTTTGTACGGGAAGGGAAACGTTCGTCATAGATAGGGTTAAATTTACAAATATACCCATGGCCTCATCAATGTCTGTATCCTGATTTGTGACATTTTCCCAGCCAGCATAAATGCCTAATTTGAGAAATACTGAATACTTTTGATTTCTTCGGTATATTGGTATGTGGATTTCTTAGACAGGCATCACCGTATATTTATTGGAATAAATTGATTGTGCATACAGAACAAATTAATAAAGAAGACCGAATAATCAAGCTAGATTAATACTTCGAAAGCCATCACTTTGAGAACAATTTAGAAAAGTCTCTCATGGGAAGTTTTGTGTAAGCGTTTTGTTTTGGTTTCATGTATATATATTCAATTGTGATATTGATAAATCAATCCATCAATTCCGTCATATTGAATCAAATTATATTCTTATCGAGCAGTGAAAAACCTCTATCCAATAACTACATTCAACTCAAATTACCACTTTCTGTTAACATAAACGAATGAAGCCATCCTAACTACACATTTGTGTTATGCCCAGTTATAAGAGGAAAGTGACTGGGGCTCGATGATTGGATGAAACTGTGAGTACATATAACTAAGAAGTTACTGGTTTATTATGAAGAAAATTGTACCGTTCAAAGTCTGTGCTACGTGCAGACAGTTATTTCGTTCAATAGTAAATGCGCGAAAACATATTTCCGGGCACTACGGAGAGCTCGGATGTGGTCGGATTAGGAGTCCGATGAGACTCCTTCGAATCAAAGGTCAAAGAGAGATAAGAGAGATCTGGACATTTATAAGAAAAAGAGTAAAAAAATGAAAAGAATAACAAGGGTCTGGTCCGCCATTCATACCTAAGCCGTTGTTCATTAAAGAATATCGGAATCCATAATCCAAAGACCTTTTCCATATTCCTTATAATCGAAATAGCACCAAATTCATCAAGACAATCATAGTATACTCCAAGACAGGAGCGGTCAACAGTTTTCATTGATACCGGCAAGACATCATGATGTTCCAAAGATATCAAATCCGTATTTCTGATCAGTATTCTTAATCCATGTGATATTCGTTGTAAAGTCGTCATCTAGAGAATGATGTATCTCAGTCACGCTTTGATTGTAACTGTTCATATGAGCAACATGAGGATTTTGAAGCACAATGGTTCATAAGGCCCCTAGCCCCGGGTTAAGCGGAATTGACACAAGTTACGAAACGTAACGCCGTAGATCTTGTATTTTGCTATCAGCATGCGATATGTATCGCCAAATTTGAGATACTTTGAGTGGCGGCGCTTGGTGGTATAGCCCTGTTGTATAAGTTTCTGCAAAGGTTTATACGTTTCTGCAAAACTGTTTGTGACGTTGATTAAAATCCTCACATTTAACACAGGATCTAGCAAATGGTACTAGACGAGATATGTATACGCCATAAGCAGGTCCCACTGGAATATTACTGTCCTGAAAGGGATAGTTTACAATTGTAATTGTATGTCGAAATTGTAATTATCTCTGTCATAAAGTGGACGAGAGAGAAGGCCCGCTTCATTTTTATAGAGATATGGGTCTGAATATGACGTGTCGGTAGAGCTATCTGTAGTTTCATCTATATGGCGATTATAGCGTCTATGTAGCGTTTTGGTGAATGAGAAGGAAGGGATTTGAATTGGTCGGAGTTTAAAAGACGCAAAAAGTCATATTCATAAGAGAACAGATATAGGTTAGCCAACAGTGGTGCACAATTAGTACCCTTTGGAATACCTATATGCTGTTGATATATTGTACATGTATTGCCAAATTTCACATGATATTTTTAATTAGAAACTCAAGCAACCCGATAAACAAAGAAACATCCCATGACTGATATCCCCTGTATTCAGTAGAGCTAAATAAGGCTTTATAGCTTCTGGCATTAATATATCTTCGATCAGTTTTCACGAACACAGACAGCATCAATGAACTTAAACGGTCAATAAGGTCCTGATGAGGGATTGCATTATAGAGAGACGAGAAATTCCATGTGGGCACATGTATGTGTCTGTGCGGTATGTGACCTTTAGCATCACGTTCTTCCATATGACACTTTGAGTTTTTTAATATACACATACATTCAACACCAGAGTTTTAAGAAATAGAAAGATTTTCACAAAATACGTTCATCTCTTGAAGGGCCTTCGTCAACAGGGTTGAATGAAGCTTGGTGGTGCAGCTTCTAGAACCAGCTATGAATCTAGCTTTGCATGGTGATTTATGCATTTTGGGAGTCCAGTATACTTTTGGTATGTCGTGACAAATACCTCTAACTTTGTAAACGTTTTGTGATTGTTAAATAAATCTTCCTCAGAATCTCAAAGCTAAGAAAGAATTACCCAAAATAAAAAGTATATAACCTTCTATTTCTTGGCTTGGGCAGTTTTGTATGTCATTTCTTTATATAGACTAAAATGACATAGTCTCCAACCATCATTCAATGGAATTACAGAAGAGTTTGGCTAAATTTAAATGCACTTCAAGTCTTGACTAAAGATTATGAGCCATAAGCTTTTTGTCTCAATGAGACCTTTCCGAGGAAAGCAGATAAATTCAAATTTCATCAATACACACCTTTTCATTCTTACGCTTTAGAAGAACATGGAAAGGCTACAGGCGGCTCTTCAATATTGATTAAAATGGGTGTTTTACACAGTCCTGTTGATTTAGTGACAGACTTACAAGCTGTAGAACTTCGTATTACCTTGAATTCTGTTTTTACATTATGCATAGTGTACATACCTTCTTCTGGTATTCTCCGGTTTACTGAACTTAAGAATCTTTACGATCAGCTCCTGAAACCTTGTTTACTGATTGGTGATTTTAACGGTCGTAATATCCTCTGGCATAATGAAGACAATTGTAAAGGTAAAATTCTTGAAAATTTTAAATCAAGTAGTTCTTTGTGTATTTTTAATGATGGTACACACTTGTTCTCAGCGCATGGAACGTATTCAGTATTGGATTACAACACATATAAGGGAAGTGAGAAGAGGTGTCACATGGCTTTACAGTATAGTCTTATGGTTAACCTATTCTAAAACTCATACCAAGAATCGAACGATTTGTGATACGTGTTGTATCTCATGTGCGCTTTTATCGAACCTGTTCATGTGGCAATTTGGATGACATGATCACACGGCCCCTAGCACCGCAATAAGCGGTATTAGAGTCTAGCGAGCTGTGATGGAAATGCTCTGACAACTCGTATATTGGTAACTGGTGAGCTGTGTCGCTGTGACAACTCGTATAATGGGGATTGGCGAGCTGTATCGTCGTCAGATGAAAATGACGGCATTTAACACAAAAGACTAGTCTGGTTTATCTCACTTTGCGACCTTCCTATTCTCGAAGAATTTATTTGGTCTGTTTATGATGATCTTTGTGGAAGTGTTCACTTCCCCACTGTTTTAAAAGCTGTTCATCAAGCTGATGATCCCTCTTTAACAAGGTATATATTACGAAAGCAAATTGGCTAGATTTGAAAAAGATTTGATCCAAAAAACAACAAGCAATCTCTTTCGCTATTGTTCCAGAACCTATACAGTTATTCTCATATATGCTGATTGAAATTGCTAATCAAACCATATTTTTGGAACATCAGGATGTCTTACCAGCATCATTGAAAAGTGTTGACCGCTTCTCTCTTGCAGGAAACTAGCCTATATTTATTCATACTATGATTATCTTTTTGAATTTGGTGCTAATACTGTTATATGGAATATGGAATAGGTCCTTGGATTATGGACGGGGATATTCTTTAATGGACGACTGCTGAATTATGAATAACGGACCAGACGCTTGTAATTCGAATTTGTTCTTGAGTTGATGCCTCTATTATAAAATCTCGTACATTTTATACCCTGCGCTTGTTTTGGGTTAGCATGACGGTATCCCAAACTTGCGGTTTATGCTTGCGATGTTAATTTCAGCCCAACAACAAAGCAGTTTGGCTCGCGATGAAATTCAAACCTGTCACATCTCATACTTCGCAACCGATTGGCGTAATCAGCTAGCTTAGCGTGTTTACTGCTTGGTTTGTTTTAGAGGAAAACCCCTTGGCCTATTGATATCCAGTACGGCTATGGGTAAGTAACCAAGCCTGTGTATCGATCCTAACAGATAGATCGATACACTGGCTCGCGAGGATGGCATCTTGAGGAGTGGCACAAATTAAAAAACTTTGGTTTAATTAGGACTGCAAAGAAGCAAGGATACGTAGGAAAAAAGCCAGACGGTGTTTCCGCCGATCTCCTAATCCTGAAAATTTGCAAGATCTCAGAGTTACCAGAGCAAAAGCTGGTAGATCCATAAGACAGAACCGTGATTCTTGAAAAAATTATGTTTCTAAGATCATTACTCATACTCCTATAATAAAATTGGAATATGATCCAAAGAATAAACGTTAAAAGCTTCAAGTCCAGCGTTCATCGTCTCAACGATGGAAACCAGATGAGTAGAAATTGCAAATAGATTAGGTGAAACAATTGCGAAAAACTCTTCGTCAGATAATTATGTACCTAAATTTCAAAGTTTCCAAAATAGAGAGGAGAAAAATGAAATGAAATTTTCCTGCGGTAACCGTGAAGGCTATAATCCCTTGTTTACATTTGAGGAACGTCATGCCTCTCTCGTGATAGCCAACGATTCTGCTGCAGGCCCTGATAATATAAATTATCAACTTGTGAAACATTTATCCGAATCTTCTCTAGAGATCCTATTACGCATATTCAATAGTCTTTGGATGACAGAAGACTTTTCACCGTCATGACATAATGCCATTGTTATACCAGTACCAAAGCCTAGCCGTAACCATACAAACCCGTCGGATTTCACTGACTAGCTGTGTTTGTAAAACAATGGAACGCATGATAAGTTGTCTTGTTTGGTACCTGGAAATTGAAAAGAAACTTAATGATATTCAAGCTGGTTTCCATAAAAATAGAAGTACCATTGATCATTTACTCTATTTAGTATCAAGATAATTAGCTTAGCTGCAGTTTTGAATAAATCAATTGATTATTCACTCTTTGCAGACGATTTTAACATATCGTGTAGTGGGGAAAGTATGCACAATATTGAGAGAACATTACAACTTTGCCTAAATAGAATTCGGAAATGGTGCCGAGAAAAAGTCTTCAAAAGAGAAATTGTATACACTTTTGTAGAAAATATTTCCAATACAAAGATCCAGTACTTACATTAGATGGAACTAAGATCAAAGTAGTAGAAGAGGTCAATTTCTAAGGAATATTGTTTGACCGCTGATTAACGTTCTTATCGCATATAAATTGCTTGAAAGCCAAATGCACGAAAGCTCTTGATTCGCTGAAAGTAGTTGCCAGCAAAAAGTGGGGAGGAGATTAGCAAACGCTTCTCCATTTATATCGATAACTTGTTCGTTCTAAACTTGATTGTGGCTCTATTGTTGACGCCAAGTCAAACTTGGCAAAACTAGATCCTATTCTCCATCAATGACCAAAACTTTGCCTCGAAGCGTTCAGAACATCCCCAAAAGAAAGCTTATATGTCGTAGCAGATGAATTTCCTGTAGAACTTCGAGGAATCAAACTATCACAGCCATATATCACAAAATTCTGCGTATAACTGTTTTCAACCCTCCGTACGTAGATTTCTATTTAAAGAAACTCATTATTCTACCTCTTGGAATTCGTATGAAATCACACAATATAGCAGCTGGTATTAAGCTTAGTTTACCTAACAAGCTCTTGCTAACTCCACCATGCAGTTAGACAATCCAGAAGTAGATATCACACTGACGAAATATAAAAAGGCAGACACGAGCCAGCTCGTGTATACACAAGAATTTGCCCAACTGAGAGAAAAATACCGATCGCATCAGGCTATTTATAAGATGATTCTAAAGATGGTACTTTGAATATTTCAAACAGACAGTGGACAAAAACGTTAATTTGTTATTATTAGATGCGATATCTAATGATATACATATTATAAATAGAATATACATCAATAGACCTGGCATAGGTGATAAAGTAGTTTTTTTCAAATTTCTCTCCTTGCTTGAGTACCGCATACACTTTTTGTCCAGAAGGCTAATGTGTCTTCTATCCTAATTCAAGAGGTAATAGTGTGGGGCCAATTGTCGCAAAATATGCCCGAGTAGTTTTGGCGTGTAAATTGTTGGCACCATGTAAATTCTTATTTCTTATAATGTTGTGAAATAGAAAAAAGTTTGGTGCCAGGCATTTAATGTCATTTTGAGCTTAACCAATTCCGGTATGTGCGTATTCGGGGGTGTCATGCAAATTGGGAGATGGTATTTCGGTAACCTTGCATACCATATATTGGAATCAAGCTCTATCAAAAAATGTAAAATCTATTCTAAAGATAGCCGTCAATTTGACGTCACAGTGACGTCATTTTCTCGGAAGTCATTTTTCGGACCATTTTCGGTCCTATTTTTCTAGAAAAAAATTATGTTTCGAACTTCAATCTCGCAAAATTAATAATTAATGCAGCCCAGACATTTTTTAAATAGCAAGACATCCAATTCAACGAGAAAATCATCAATCTCAAATGCTGGTTTCCTCTACCAAGCAGATTTATGAAAGATGGCGAAAAGAAAACCAACAGATTATAGACTATGTTTGAAATGTCAAACAGATGATGATTTAGTGAAGAAACCCGAAGCTGCTTCATACGAGCGTTTTTACATCTCTGCCCAATTGGGGATCAGTGGTATTGTTGTCGCCTCATCTGTCCGTCTGTTCAGGCGTCTGTCCGTCCGTCCTCCTTTCGTTAGGACTCCATATATTTCGAATTACCGAAGGCAGGTCGACGAAATTTCTATCCAATATAGCATGTAATATGTAGATGTGCCTTTTGTATGTTTCATTGGTCTGGTCATCGTCTGTCTGTTCCCTTTTCTGTCCATCTGTGTCATGGTTTAATTCCAAACTTATCTATTATGAGCCTTCTTATAGTAAGTTTCTAAAATCCAGCAGTGGTCAAATCACTTGCATAATAATTTTCCTGTATTGAACAATCTTTTCTTTCCATTCTACTTCCAAAATATGCATGGAATGTTTGCCCTGATCTAATAAATTCTCGTATTACACCAAAACATGTTTCTACAAGAGGTGTGGACAGGGGAGATAACCACATGGAGAATTGAGCTGTAATTACAAGCGTCTAGTCCGTCATTCATAATCCAGCCGTCGTCCATTAGAGAATATCCGCGTCCATAATCCAAAGACCTATTCCATTTTCCATATAACAGTATTAGCACCAAATTCAAAAAGACAATCATAGTATACAAAAACATAGGCTTGTTTCCTGCAAAAGAGAAGCGGTCAACAGTTTTCAATGATGCCGGCAAGACATCATGATGTTCAAAAATATCAAATCCGTATCGCTGATCAGTATTCTTAATCCATAATATTCGTTATAGAGTCGTCATCTAAAAAGATGTATCTCAGTCACGCTTTGATTGTGTCTGTTCATATGAGTACCATGAGGATCTTGAAGTACATGGGTTCATACGGCCCCTAGCCCCAGGTTAAGCGGAATTAGACACAAGTTACGAAACGTAGCGCCATAGATCTTGCACGCTACGTTCGTATTTTGCTATCAGCATGCGATATGTATCGCCAAATTTGAGAAACTTTGAGTGTAGGCGCTTGATGGAATAGCCCTGTTTTTAAGTTTCTGCAACAATGTTTTGTGACGTTGATTAAAATCATCACATTTAACACAGGATCTAGCAAATGCTACTAAGCGAGATATGTATACGCCATATGCAGGTCCCACTGGAATATTACTATCCAGAAAGGGATAGTTTACGATGTCGAAATTGTAATCATCTCTTTTGTCATAAAGTCGACGAGCGAGAATGCCCGCTTCATTTTTATAGAGATATAGATCTAAATATGATGTGCCTGTAGGGCTGTCTGTAGTTTCCTTCAAATCCAGTGAAGGTGGATATATATCCTTCACTGCGTCATTTATATAGCGATTATCCACAGCGAGAAGATCGTCTATATAGCGTTTGGTGAATGAGAAGGAACGGGCTTTGAATGGATCGGTTTTTGAAGCGCCTGCATATAGTCATATTCATAAGAGAACAGATATAGGTCAGCCAACAGGGGTGCACAATTAGTACCCATTGGAATACCTATATGCTGCTGATATATTGTGCTGCTGGGAAATGTATTGCAAGTTTAAATCTCCACAACGCTTTCTGTTCATGAATGGCTATATCTTCTGAATAAGTGTATGAAACAAATTTACGATGTATTAGATGTGCATGAAATGAATCTATTCAGCTTGATAACAAAAGTAGATTGTAATTTATCAACAACAAAATGTGTCCTCACCCGTAGTTAAGTGAAAGCTATTCCATGAGAAAATATGAACAATATGCGAACAGTTCAGCATTCTTTTGGGGATCTGCACAAAAACAAAAACAAACTCCTCGGACAATCATTCGGCATTTAGTTTCAGACCAGGCCAATAGCATCACAACTTTACGGATTTTTCTTAACAGCTATGTGAATACTTTTTTATACCCCCAGGACGTAGTAGGGGGTATACTGGATTCCGCTTGTCCGTTCTTGTGTCCATCCATCCATCTCTTCGTCCATCTGAAATTCAGTTTCGGGCAATAACTTGAGAACCACCCATTGCAATCTTCTCAAATTTGGTATGCATTTACCATGCCATGATTAGTCGCTTGGGGTTGCGTTTCATCCACATGTGCCTACAGGTGGGACCACCTGGTGGCAAAATCTTAATATGATTGCCGAGCAATCACTTGAGAAACGCTCATCGATTCCTTCTCAAATTTGGCATGTATATATCATGCCATGAACTGTGGCTTGGGATAGTGTTCCGCCCACTTACACACAGGGGGTGGCGCCACTTGGTGGCAAAATCTGAAACTCTTTTCCGGGCAATAGCTTGAGAAATGGTCATGTGATTCTTCTGGAATTTAGTATGCTTATACTATGCCAAGTCGCTTGGGACTGCGTTTCATCGGATTGGTTTCATCACTCATCGGATTCTTCTCAAATTTGGGATGCATATATCATACCATAACATGTCACCTGGAATTGAGTTTCTCCTACTTGCGCCTAGAGGTGGTACTACCTGGTGGCAAAATCCAACATAAATTTCCAGGCAATAACTTGAGAACCACTCCTCGCATAATTTGATATGCATAACCATGTCTAGAGATGTCGATTGTGATTGCGTTTTGTCGACTTGCGCCTACGGACGGCACCATCTTGTGGCAAAATTCTTTTCCAGGCAATAACTTGAGAACTGCTCATCGTATTCTTCTCAAATTTGATATGCATATATACCATGCCTTGAGTTGTCGCTTGTGAATGTGTTTCGCCCTCTTGTGTCTCTTGTGGCAAAATCTTAATTTGGTATCCGGTCAATTACTTCAGAACCTTATTAATTCAGAACCCTTATCAGATTCTTCTAAAATTTGCTATGCGAATGCACTGAGATGTCGCTTGCGATTGTGTTTCGTGCACTTGTGAGATGAGATGTCCTACCGTACCATATGTATACAGTGTGAAAATTGAATGTCCAGTGATGAAGCTCTGTTACCTACATAGTCGAAAGGATTTCGATATAGTGACAAACCCTGTTTGATTTTGTGCCCTTTGATGTGCTTAATGGTTTGTGGGGGTATAATGTCTTTTCCTTTATATGTGTTGTTAGGTACCCTTTGTTGTGCTTATTCTTTGGCGTTGTTGGTCTGCCGGAATGCACTCCAAACCGACACATGCGCGATACATGATTATGGGGGTATCATGCAAGCATGCTTGCAAACAAATATAACAAATAATCCCACCATTCGCATGCCAGCTATACTTCATAAGTCAAACAGCAACTGTAGTTGGAAACCTTGCCACAAGCATACCAAGGTTGATTAAAATAAATTTGTAGCTTCACATGCACTGTTTCAGTCTTTTTTGCCACCCCATTAACTATAAGAAAATTCTTTTTTTTTTACAATTTTTGTTTACATTTCTTTCAAAGTTTTGCCTTTAATTATGTACTTGAACATTGAGTTGTTTGATGTTTTGTGAAGAAATAGTACTGGTCAGCTTGGTTGATTCTCCTCGTACGGAAACTCGAAGAATATTGTTGGTTTCATGTAAATTGTATTCAACTACTGCATCAGTTTGCCAGAAAAGATGCATTTATTTGGGTCTGGACAAAAGAAGTTAAAAAGATAAAAAAGCCTCCCTCTCCATCCCTCATCTTTTTTCAAATAAATGTGCCTATGAAGCTAGATATTTTATTCAGCCCATGGTTCAATCAGTGGTTCATATAAAAGCGTATACAAATGCCATAACATCTTGGTGTGGACTGTTTGGGGGCTGAGGGGTTGTAGCACATCTCGTGCTTCATGTTTGAAATGTGTCTTCACTCGTGCTGAATATAAAATATTCGTTATACACAATTGCAACCTAGCGGAGGGGGCTAACTAACTAATCATATATGTAGGCCTAAACACAATAATTGTATGGACATTGGGGAGTAAATGTGCAAAAAAAGTTTCAGGTACACTCCCCAGGAACGCCATTTTGAATTTACCCACAATGCCCTCCTTCTAACAATATGTAAATAGACTGAAAATGGTCGCATTATAATAAGGAAGATATTCAGAAATTTTTGATTCTTGAAATCCATTAGCTCTGAAGATATAGGTAAAATTCTACCTTGAGCTTATTCTACAACCAAAGCCCAGCCAGGCCAAAAAGTGATAGCAAAAATTTTCCGGAAGCCAATGAAAGAAAACCTGGCACCAATGATTTTCGCAATTCGCAAGGTACAACCTATCAGAAAATGTTACAACAATTTACAAACCAAAACTACTCCGCGATAATTGACCCCACACTATAAGGGACACCTGATGAAATATTCCTGTTTGGAAGTTTGCTAACTGTCGAACTTAAAATGTCTTTCGCTTAATGAAGAGGAAAGTATTTTGAAGATAACGACTGAATAATGACTGTCGGATACGATGCATATACACAGGTATTCGAACAGTATTTTAAGCACTAAACTTTCTCCCCCTTTTGTCTGTTGGGATTCTATTGGATTATCCATCACAATGAACATAAATTATATATTTGATGGAATGACTGTGCATGCATGACCTTTTCACCCCTCTGCCAAAATTTGGCCGAATGGTACTGTCGTCGTCATGTACGTCCGTTCGCCTGTCCGTCACAGCTTTCTCGTTACCGAAATATCTTTAAAACGACTTACCCTAGGCTCACCAAACTTGCAGTGCACATCCATATGCTCGTGACCCAGATCCCTATTGAATCTCGACCCCATTGGTTGGAAACTGTGCCGGCCATCTTTAATTTATGCGAAACCATTAATTTTTTGTATCTCGGAAACCATTCCGCTGTTCAGTGTGAAACTTGGTATAGTTCATCGATACATCAAGAATCTTTGAAGGAATGACCAAAGCAGTTTTCTTGATTGGGTGGAAACTTTTGCGGCCATCTTTAATTCATGCAAAGTGCTTAATGATGTATATCTCTGATATCATTTAAGTGTCTATACGAAACTTGGTATACAGCATCGATGTATCAAGAGACCTGCAATGAATAACCACCGATTGGGTGGAAACTTTGACAGCCATCTTTAATTTATGCGAAACCATTTTGCTGTTCAGTGTGAAACTTGGTATAGATCATCGATACATCAAGAAACGTTAAAGGAATGACCAAATCAGTTTCCCTGATTGGGTGGAAACCTTGGTGGCCATCTCTCATTTATACAAAATCTTTAATGATGTATATCTCTGATACCATTTAAGTGTTCTATACGAAACTTGGTATACAGCATCAATGTATCAAGATACTTATGAATAACCATATCAGTTCCTCTGAGTGACGGAAGGGATGGGTGGCCATCTTTAATTTATGCAAAATCATTAATGGTCTCAATCCCTTATACCGTTCAAGTGCTCGATGTAAAATTGGTATACATCATCGATGCATCAAGACACTTACGATGAATGACAGAACTGGTTACTCTGATTCGGCAGACATCTTGAATTTATGCGAAATCTTTAATGATGTATATCTCTGATACCATTCAACTGTTCTATACAAAACCTGGTATACAGCATCGATGTATCAATAAAACAGGGCTATATCACCAAGCGCCTCCACTCACAGTTTCTCAAATTTGGCGATACATAACACATGCTGATAGAAAATACGAGCGCAGCGTGCAAGATCTATGGCGTTACGTTTCGTAACTTGTGCCTAATTCCGCTTAACCCGGGGCTAGGGGCGGTATGAACCCATGTGCTTCAAAATCCTCATGTTGCTCATATGAACAGTCACAATCAAAGCGTGACTGAGATACATCCTTCTCTAGATGACGACATTACAACGAATATGGATTAAGAATACTGATCAGCGATACGGATTTCATATTTTTGGAACATCATGATGTCTTGTTGGCATGATTGAAAATTTTTGACCGCTTCTCTCTTGCAGGAACCTAGCCTATATTTATGTATACTATGATTGTCTTTTTGAATTTGGTGCTAATACTGTTATATGAAATATGGAATAGGTCTTTGGATTATGGACGCGGATATTCTGTAATGGACGACGGCTGACTTATGAATGACGGACCGCACGCTTGTAATTGCAATGAATAACCACATCAGTTCTTCTGAGTGCTGGAAGGATGGGGGGTCATCTTTAATTCATGCAAAATCATTATTGATCTCTAGCTCTGATACCGTTCTAGTGCTCGATATAATATTTGGCATACATCTTCGATGCATCAAAGACTTACGATGAATTACAACGCATATGAGGGAAGCGGGAAGAGGTGCCGACATACTGACAGAGCCATATGACTTCACAGTATAGTCTTCTGGTTAACGTATCCTAAAGCTCATACCAAGAATCTAACGATTCGTGATATGTGCTGTATCTCAGGTACGCTTTTATTTCACCTGTTCATGTGGCAACTTGGATGACATGACCATCCGGCCCCTAGCACCGGCATAAGCGGTATTAGATGACAGAGCTGGTTTTTCTGATTGAGCGGAAATCTTGGCGACCATTTCTAATTGATGCAAAATCTTAAATATATGATACCGTTTTAGTGCTTCATATGAAACTATAAATCATCGATACATCAAGAAACTTCCAATTAATGACAACCAGTTTCTCTGATCAGGTAGAGAACTTGATCGCCATCTTTAATTTATGCAAAATCTATACCTTTAGTACTGTTCAGGTATTTGATGCAATACTTTGAATACATCATCAATACATGTTGAGACTAAACATGAATCACAGAACCGTTTTCTCTGATTGAATGGAAAGCTTGGCAACCATTTTTAATTTGTGTAAAATCATTGATTATTTATATATCCTTTGATACTGTTCAAGTGTTCAGTATGATACTTGGTATACAGCATCGATACATCAAGCGACAAGTAATGACTGCCGGTTTCTCTGATTGAACAGAAACCTTAGGGGCCATGTTTAATTGCAAAATGTTTGATAATCTGTATATTTGTCACTTGACTGCTTAGTGTTCCGGACGTCTTTAAAGAAGTACGGTTCAAATTGAATACATTATGAATGGCTGGCGCCCAAAGTCGATGAATTTTCAGATGCACAGATTCGTACTCGTATGACGTAAGTAGGATGAATGATATTCAGGCCAATTATAAAGAACAATGGAGTGATTTCGTGTTTGCTCCATTTGACATGTAGCTGCTGATACAGCCTTGAGTATCGAAATCTGCCTGATATTGGATATACATAGCAGTTTTGCAACGATCTCGATGAACTGTTAATTGATTATGAGAGAGTTTAAGATAGAAATTAACGACAGATCTGCGTGAGCTGTATTCTTGACAAACGTCGAATAAATAGGGTATACAAGAATCGTATATCCCTCTGAACCGTTTTCCATATCAACAGTCAACAGCCACACGCAACTGTGGCAATGTACCTATACTTGCATCCGTATTATATATAATAAAACTGTCATGACAGCTTCATATGTTAGATTGACGACCAGATGTTATCCACACGTCTCCCTGTCTCGGTAGATCGTGGTGCATATTCGACAACGGGAGACAGCATATTATATTTTGATAGAAAAAAACGAATCTGTCTGTAGGCCATCGCAAATTAGGTTGGCAAAAGATTCAGCAAACCATGAGGTTTCTGAATTGTCGTCGAATCTGACATTTCAAATTTCATAATTCTCTATAAGCATCATATATGAGGATAGTATCTATCCCACACGCATGTCCATGCAACAAGGATCCGTGAAAGAACCAATACCTTGAAAACGTCATAATCCAGGGGCACATGATTAACACAATGGTCGATATTTCTTGGATTAGTTATTTTTGTCACA
Source organism: Hanleya hanleyi (assembly GCA_036873755.1). Taxonomy (NCBI): domain Eukaryota; kingdom Metazoa; phylum Mollusca; class Polyplacophora; order Lepidopleurida; family Hanleyidae; genus Hanleya; species Hanleya hanleyi. The sequence goes on along the minus strand of JAVTVY010017156.1, from coordinate 37,487 downwards.
TTATATTTTGTGTGTTAATTGGAGTATTCATCAGAATGAACAGATTTAGCCTCAATTAATGTAGTGTCCTCTTCCTGAGTTGTCTTGTACCAGCACGTTCTGGATTTTGCTGTCTTCAAAGGGATCTATCTGTTCAAGCGAATCTTTTGACGGATTGACTGACTAAGCATTAGAAGATCATTTGATGTTGAAGATAGCATTAAGAACATTGCACACCTTTTGAAATAGTAGGGTTTTGAGTTTACTTCACTTGACGCCACCACTTGAACATTCTCCCTGTCATACTATTTTCGGCTATAACATTGATATATCGGTTATACAGCTCACAGAATCAGTGCTTACTTCGAGTTCGGTGCTAGTATTATTTAAATTATGATTATTATGATTATTATTTCGATTATGAACGCGGAAATTCTTTATGGACGACGGCTGACAACTGAGTGTCGGATATGACGTTAGTAGTAACTTGTTCCAGCAAAGAGTACGTAGAGTATTTCCATTCTAGTCTATATTCTTCAATATGTAGGGTGGTGTGGACTTGTGACCGGAGTAAGTAAGCAAAAATTAAGCAACATACTCGGCGAAGCGAAGTGCTGCAATCAGTTGTAATTAACGTACTATGTTTCAAGCCAATATTTGATATGAGCGTTTACGTTCCTAGCCTTCTCTCGTCGATTTACCTGAAGCTAATTTCTGAAATGTCATATATAGTCAGACTTGTCTCATTATTAGACGTCGCTAAATTTCCCTCCCTTTTAGCAACGGGATATTTTTTTCAAAGACTAATGCATCTTCAGCGTGAGAGTCCAAGGGTACAGGAATCCGGGTATTCGAACGGCATTTCTAACACTAAGAATGTTCACAATATCTGGTGGGATTTAATTGGATAGTTAATCAAAATGCATGTTTTTGAACTTCGATAGTGATTTCTTCTACCCGTGTTGTCTTGTAAAACAGGTTCTTGTTTTCTTTGACTAATCTAATTCAGGAGTTCATAGAATGACTGAGTATTGGAGTCTAGTCAGTCATTAAATACTCAGCCGTCGTCTGTTAAATAATATTTCCGCGTCCATAATCTAAAGTCGTAATTCACATGACAGCATCAGCATCAAATAAAAATAATAATAAATGTTCTAAGTATTATATCCGTATCGCTACTCCTTATTCTGCCTGCGATATATATATCGCTACTCCTTATTCTGTGTGCGATATGTATAGCCAAATTTTAGAGTCCTTGATTGGAAGTGCTTGGTAATATAGCCCTGTTTTGATTTTTCATGAAATAATAATGTGACCTTGATCAGAATTCGTCACATTTTAAACAGGATTTTTAGCAAATACGCCATATACATGTACCTTTGGAATATTACTGTCCAAAAAGGGATAGTGATGTCGAAAGTGTCTTGTCTTAAAATCGTCAAGAACGAAGGCATACTTCGTTAATTGCTATAGAGATGAATGTATAAATATGACGCGCCATTGGCGCTATCTGTTGTACCCTTCAAATCCAGCGAAAGTGGATTATCCGTCACTGCGTCATTTATATAGCTATTACCCACAACGAGAAGATCGTTTATATATAGCTTGGTGAATGAGAACGAACGAGATTTGGTTGATAGCCGGTTGATAGCGAGTGTATATAGTCGTATTCATAAGATAACAGATTCATCAGCCAATAGTTGTTCACAATTAGTACCCAAATGGAATGCCTATAGGCTGTTAATATAATGTGTTGCCAATGTTCACATAGATATTATTAATAAGAAAATCAATCAATTTTGTGACGAATGAAGCCACCCATGACACTATGAGTTAAGAGTTTCGACGTTTCGCCCCCCATTACCAACAATGGATGTTCTGCCACCACGTTGTTATCAATCGCCATTTTGTTGGATCCTTGTCTGATACTTGACGTCGGTATCTCAGTGCCATTTGTTGAGCGTTGAAACATCATTGCAACAGTAATCCCCAGAGAACTGGAAACACTAGGAACATTGGCGCCCGTGAGTCGGTCCGAATGACCCGATATCCCAATAAGCTGTCCGGTTCTCCCCGCCTCGACGCTATTACCGACCGCTCATTATCCTGTCGGGCGACATTTTGCTAATCCTAACATGGACATCACGTCGAATTATCAGTTCCCTAGCCAGAAAGATAGAACGACAGTTTATCGTTGTGTCCGACCAATAGCGGAATTGTCAGCCCGTTCTTGGCCTTGCATGTCCGAAAGTGGATGATAGTCAAATGAAGCCGAAATCAATCTTTCTATCGTATTTTGATCAGAAGACTCGGTTCTCGCTTCCGTACTGCATTTTCTCATGCATAACAATATACAAGCTACGCAACTGGCACCCCATGTTTAAATATACGTTATGTTATATTGTATACTGCATTAATACAGATATCTGTTATATATATATAGTTTATGAATAATAATTTTGTAATATTTTATTTGCTAATATATATTTTTTATTTTATCCAACTATGCCTTCTTATATGCAGCAAAGTTTTCAATAATATGTAACTCAACAAAATTAAATTAACAAACTTAAATTCTTGCGTCGCCATTCGCCTATTGTCTGATTTTGTAACCTCCTAAATTGTCGGTGTTGGGTCGAAAAACAAACTCATGCGCATTCAGTGTTTATCGATTTTGGTTGCCACATGAAATGAATATCTGTATACGAGAGAGAGAGATGGAAATTGCATCCAGTATATCTTACAAATAAACTGAAGTTATATGCTCAACTATTGCACAGGAGCACACGGTATAAAGTGTTCTTTAGCTGTGACTTGATATATGGTCTTGATATATGTTGGCATTTGTGGGAAGTTGATGCTGGGTCGACATCGGGCCTTACAGATCAGTCTTTTGTGTTAAATGCCGTCATTTTCATCTGACGCCTGTACAGCTCACCAATCCCCAGTGTAAGAGTTGTCACAGCGAAACAGCTCACCAATTACCAATATACGAGCTGTCAAAGCATTTCCATCATAGCTCTCTAGATTTGTATCTAATACCGCTTATGCCGGTGCTAGGGGCCGTGTGGTCATATCATCCAAGTTGCCACATGAACAGGTACAATAAAAGCGTACCTGAGATACAACACATATCACTAATCGTTAGATTCTTGGTATGTGCTTTAGAATAGATTAACAGGAAGGCTATACTGTGAAGTCATGTGACTCTGTCAGTATGTCGGTACCTCTTCCCACTTCCCTTATATGTGTTGTAATGATGAGCTCACTCTGATTCGTTTAGTAGCGGCTGATGCTGATTAGCCGTCGGCAATGCGCACAAAAGCTACGTGCCGCGTTTTTAAGGCTAATGCAATAAATATCAGTAGGTGGTATAAATCTGATGCCATGAGAATAAAATGTTGCGGGCTGGAATGTCGTTTACCGAAATGTCGAGAAATGTCCTGACACCATATTATTGCCACGATATACCGTATGTGCATTGTCTAAATTTCAATGTATGTAGTTACCAAAGTTATCTAATCTAGATTCGAAACAAATGAAGCTCTCGTCATTTAAGTCTTCTGGAATTTAATCGTGTTCTATGAATCAGGTATAACAGAACACAGCAGCTGTTGTCGACACATTAACCCGATGAATTTACTCTGGCTATTTGCCAGAGCGTCTTGCGAATTGAGGTTTCTCAGGATTGAGGATTATTATGAGGATTATGAGGATTATTTCAACGACCTTGCTCCAGGTACGGTCGAACCAATCCTCGAGTACTCTAGGTTCAACCTTTTATCGCTTTTACCATTCAGTACTGTACTGTTCCAGTTCTTTTAGGGCTGTCTTCTGGTTGGCCTTCAGGTTTATCCTCCTCGGCTCTCTATAGTTAGATCACTTCATCTCTCGTCGACTGTATGACAAAAGAGATCATTACAATTTCGACATCGTAAACTATCCCTTTCTGGAGAGTAATATTCCAGTGGGACCTGCATATGGCGTATACATATCACGCCTAGTAGCATTTGCTAGATCCTGTGTTAAATGTGACGATTTTAATCAACGTCACAAAACATTGTTGCAGAAACTTATAAAACAGGGCTACACCACCAAGCGCCTCCACTCAAAGTTTCTCAAATTTGGCGATACATATCGCATGCTGATAGCAAAATACGAGCGTAGCGTGCAAGATCTATGGCGTTACGTTTCGTAACTTGTGTCTAATTCCGCTTAACCCGGGGCTAGGGGCCGTATGAACCCATGTACTTCAAGATCCTCATGGTACTCATATGAACAGACACAATCAAAGCGTGACTGAGATACATCATTCTTTAGATGACGACTTTACAACGAATAAAGAATACACAATATATCAGCAGCATATAGGTATTCCAATGGGTACTAATTGTGCACCCCTGCTGGCTGACCTGTATCTGTTCTCTTTATGAATATGACTATATGCAGGCGCTTTCAAAAACCGATCCATTCAAAGCCCGTTCTTTCTCATTCACCAAACGCTATATAGACGATCTTCTCGCTGTGGATACTCGCTATATAAATGACGCAGTGAAGGCTATATATCCACCTTCACTGGATTTGAAGAAAACTACAGATAGCCCTACAGGCACGTCATATTTAGATCTCTATCTCTATAAAAATGAAGCGGGCATTCTCTCTCGTCGACTTTATGACAAAAGAGATGATTACAATTTCGGCATCGTAAACTATCCCTTACTGGACAGTAATATTCCAGTGGGACCTGCATATAGCGTATACATATCTCGCTTAGTAGCATTTGCTAGATCCTGTGTTAAATGTGACAATTTTAATCAACGTCACAAAACATTGTTGCAGAAACTTATAAAACAGGGCTATTCCACCAAGCGCCTCCAGTCAAAGTTTTTAATCAACGTCACATTTTGCTATCAGCATGCGATATGTATATATTATATATATATATATTATATATGCGATATATGAATATTTTGGATTAAGAATACTAATCAGCGATACGGATTTGATAATTTTGGAACATCATGATGTCTTGCCGGCATCATTGTTGACCGCTTCTCTCTTGCAGGAAACAAGACTATGTTTCTGTATACTATGATTGTCTTTTTGAATTTGGTGCTAATACTGTTATATGGAATATGGAATAGGTCTTTGGATTATGGACGCGGATATTCTCTAATGGACGACGGCTGGATTATGAATGACGGACTAGACGCTTGTAATTGAGAATACTTATCAGCGATACGGATTTGATATTTTGGAACATCATGATGTCTTGCCGGCATCATTGAAAACTGTTGACCGCTTCTCTCTTGCAGGAAACAAGCCTATGTTTATGTATACTGTGATTGTCTTTTTGAGTTTGGTGCTAATACTGTTATATGGAATATGGAATAGGTCTTTGGATTATGGACGCGGATATTCTCTAATGGACGACGGCTGAACTATGAATGACGGACCAGACGCTTGTAATTTTAGGTTTTCATTAATCAATATATCAAGGTTACCAGTCACAATATGTTTGCATAGTGTATAGATAAATTTGCAGGATTCGTCAGCGTTAGAGTAATTGGATATTATGGTGACTATGAGTTTGGTATACTGATATGAGATGCAAGGGGGCTCTGTGAACCTAAATTCTTGGTAAATTAATGTCCAGTCCTTGTAGAGTTTCAAGAAAAGTCGGTCTAAGCACTCTTCGGGTCTTTTGATGATATAGAAAGGATCATTGACTTCGATTCTTTTGGCGTGTAATTGGTAATACCAGCCCTGAGAATCATAACCAGCGTGGTATTGTATATACATAGAAGCCTTGTAACGATCTCCAGGAACTGATAACGGATACTGATTGAGCTTAAGACAGAAATTAATGACATAGATGTATGGAACGTATTATTGAGGAACATCATATTAATGTTTTGATTAAAACAGGTTTTTCTAAATCATGAATTTCCGAACACAACTAACTGCAGGGCTTTTTCCTATGTTCAATCCATTGTTCCTTATACCCGCATCCAAATTAATAATCTTTCCCCTATTTTTTTACCTTATCTCCTTTTGTCTCTTTTTTTCTGTGCTTTGGTATGGTATGGTTATTGTGTGAATATTTAATAAAAGGGTTAAAATAAGACTTGATCGGAAATGAATAACTGTAAATCCTAGGTAGATATATATTTTCTATAATCTCAAAAATAAGACGTGAAAGCATTCTTTCGTTCCTAATGTTACATTTTAACAATATCACAGCAGGGCCTCTGAAAACGCTGCCATGCTTGGTAGAGTGGGTAGTGGGACTACCACCATATATTCATTTATTCCACAGTTCGTGAATCTTCAAAAGGAGTGTGTTGTGTTGAACCGATAATGTGCCTACAACGAAATTCGAACAGTAAACCATTGTGGATGCCATATTACTATCGCCATCCTACTAAGTGTTGTAAATGTTGCAGATGAGATTTTACTATATTTGTATTGGTGAAAAACGCAGGTAAATAATTTACCGGAATTGGACTCAACTCGTTGTTGGGGACTGAAATTGAAATCTGCGGAGTTAAGTCGACAAAACTCCAACTGGGCATTGCCGTACTTAACGTGCGCGGACACTAACGAACAGGGGAAGAAAATCATCTCGAAGGATAGTTTCCCCCTGAGACAAGAGATCGGCACCTGCTGCTTCCGATAGATACTCCGAGATAAATGTGATGTTGTAAGGCTTTGAACGCGGCTACCAATTTACCCGTACGGTACAGGCCAAAGACTAATATCAAATGCAATTAATACCAATTAATCAGTTGTACATTAAAACTATGAAAGTGGCTAAGAAAAATAAGAAGAATTCTAACATAACTAGGTTAGAATTGTGGTTAAAATGATGAACAAAGAAAGGCCAATTTGAGATTAATGTTATGACAAACCAGATACCTAAGGAAAGTCTGATCTGTTCGAAGAATGCGACCTCGAATATCACAAATTCAGAGGGACGCAGCCTCTCTAAAAAAGATCACAAATATAGACAGAACTGCTTCTGAGGGGTGTAGCTTCATAAAAAGCACACTGATACTGAGAGATTACAAGCCAAAACTAAAAAACTTAAAATGAAAACCACAGATGCATACAAAAGTCGCTGAACTTCTTTGAACAATACCTCTCTACGGACTGAATTGCAACGTCAACACCGCTTCTCTCTTACAGGAAACTAGCCTATGTTTATGTATACTATGATTGTCTTTTAGAATTTGGTACTAATGCGGTTATATGGGGTATGGAATAGTCTTTGGATTATGGACGCGGATATTCTCTAATGGACGACGGCTGAATTGAATGACGGACCGGACGAAATCACGTTGGTGCTTATAAAACACTAGTACTCCGAGTTATTCTTGCAGAGAGTGTGTTCGCCTTGTTGAACCAATAATGTCAGTGAGTATTAACCACAATTATCCTAGAACAAATGGATCATCATTGATAAAGTAACAAGCTGAAATAAATTTGTGCATCATGTCATCATTTGATGTATCGAGACTGCATCTTAATATTTGATGATTCAAGGCATAAATATGTCGAATCTGAAATTCTGCTTTATCCTGCTTAAAATTGACTAGACAGCAAACAGTAAATCTGTCGAAATTGCCGCAAATGCTTACTAAAGAACTAGTTGCCAACTCCTGGTAGCGTCTAAATGGTAAGCGTTTTTTGTCGAAAATAGTAACGATGGTAATCCTACCGAGTTAAAAAACTATTTGGGATCACATTGTTCAGTCTTGGTGCGCTGCGTGTTCGCTTCAAACGTCTGCTATTGGGTGAAACGCCATGGTATGCCAGTCACAAGATTTCTCAAGGTTTTTTTTTCGGGGTGGCAGCTTCTACCGTCCCCTCCCCTATGAGTGTCTCATGAATGTTAAATCTGAGAACATGAGATTGCGGGTTATGTTTCGAACGTAATGGATTCGTAGGAACCCCAAATTTGGTGCTAATGGTGTTATATGGAATAAGGATTGTGGACGCGAAAATTTTTTAATGGATGACGGCTGAATATAGAGCAGAGGGGATAGAGCAGAAAGTTCGTAGGGGGGCATTTTGACCACTCCCAGGCCTAATAGGCCTAATTTTAAATGCTTAGTGCAACTGAAGCCCTAATTTGGAGTCAGCTGGAAAGAAGACCAGGAGTTTGATTAGAAGATCAACTGTGTATCCATTGGTATAACATCAATGGTAATGCGTACTGATCCATAAACGAGGGCTCACTCCACAGTTAGGTAGGAATGACCTCTGTCTAGTTCATAACAGGGTCGACTTCCCGTTAATTCTTCTTGCCTTCTTAATAGATTATATCTATAACACCATCCTCAACATTGTCAGTGCTGCAAACGGGCATATAGGAATCGACGGTTGGACTGATCTACAAAGTGATCAGGGTCAGAGAGTATATTTTGTCCTGTCTCAGTTCTGTCCATCGGATGTGCGTAAATATCAGGACTCAATTATTGCGAGAAAAGCCAGCAAAAAGAGACAGAAGAAAAAACGGGTAGATCATCGGCCACTTTTTTGCATTTTCATGTTGATACAGGATCTGTGAACACTGGACAAAATTTAATTGAAATCGCTCTCAAAGTTTTCTGGTAATTTGGTCGAATTCCGACTTTTTCTAGGAAAATGAAGCAATATTAGACGGGCATGTTCGAGCTTCCGTATTTTTACAACATATCAGTGCTGTGTCTTAATATAATGGCTTCGTCACGCTCGTTCAGAAAATATATAAATAGAAGTGACTTGGATTGATGATTTTACGACAAATGGCCGCTGAAAAGCGGGGCCATTGTTTATTTCCTGTCGAATAGATAGTTTCTACAGCGCTTGAGAAGAATCCCGAACTCGTACCGTGATGATCGGGTGTTCCTCGAAGACCTCGATCAAGGTAGCGGATACAAATTAACATGAATAGGTTTGTATTCTATTTTATCGATTTGTAAAGCTACGCATGTACTGTGGCTGATTGCCTGATAGGCGATGCGAGTTTCCATATCTGAATTCGGCCGAGCTCCAGAAAGCTACAAGAAAACACAGTTGATAAACCAAACGTATTAGATAGGCCGATAGTCCCGCCACAAATTACTGGTATCCCTTGAAGAATACAACAAAGGAATAGAAAAGCCTTTGCTTTCACCTATAAGACGTCTTAACAATATCCGCAGTTTTCCAGTCCATAGAATTCGACAGCTTGTTCTTGCTTCATGAAATAAGATCTCTCAATTAAGGAAGCGGAAAAGCCTTTTTCTAGATGACGGCTGACTAATGAATGTCGGATCTGACGCTAATATCAGAACCATCACTTATTTCACTACAAATGCCGACACTCAATGCAATCGCCGCCTTCATATGAGAGTTATATCTCTGGTAAACTCTTTCAGTACCATGCCATCCCCAACTGTTCTGAACGTTCGATTCGCTCCCCTACTTCTACACTGTTTAGAAAATTAATATAGATCTGTGATCAAAGTATAGAATACAGGTCTTTGATACTGTTGGCGGATTTATAATTATTTTCTACTTACATGGAACTCCAAGATTTCAGAATGCCGGCACCCGTATCAGTTGTCAAGAACATTGTTAAGAGCATTCCCGCGATACATCAAAAAACACTAATGAATACTAGCTCCACAAAGATTTATAAAAAGAACAGCAATCATGGCTTTCTAGCAACACTGCTGGCAATAATTAGCGCCATTATTACACGATATTTTCTCGTTGTTAGCGCATGAAAAAAATGTCTCATCTGGTGGAAGCCGGAAACATTTCAGATAATGAAATAGGCCAACTATCAGTACATTTTTGTTCCAGCTCCCGAGAAGTCCCCGTGTATTAGTTTATATGCCGCGTCGTGGTTTCGATGCCATCAATCCCTTTGCACTCCGAGACCATAGTCGAAATGGGCAAACCAATGATTACAAGCGTCTGGTCCGTCATTCATAATTCAGCCGTCGTCCATTAGAGAATATCCGCATCCATAATCCAAAGACCTATTCCATATTCCATATAACAGTATTAGCACCAAATTCAAAAAGACAATCATAGTATACATGAACACAAGGATATATATCCACCTTCACTGGATTTGAAGGAAACTACAGATAGCCCTACAGGCACATCTTATTTAGATCTCTATCTCTATAAAAATGAAGCGGGCATTCTCTCTCGTCGACTTTATGACAAAAGAGATGATTACAATTTCGACATCATAAACTATTCCTTTCTGGATAGTAATATTCCAGTGGGACCTGCATATGGCGTATACATATCTCGCTTAGTAGCATTTGCTAGATCCTGTGTTAAATGTGATGATTTTAATGAACGTCACAAAACATTGTTGCAGAAATTTATAAAACAGGGCTATTCCACCAAGCGCCTCCACTCAAAGTTTCTCAAATTTGGCGATACATATCGCATGCTGATAGCAAAATACGAACGTAGCGTGCAAGATCTATGGCGCTACGTTTCGTAACTTGTGTCTAATTCCGCTTAACCCGGGGCTAGGGGCCGTATGAACCCATGTACTTCAAGAACTTCATGGTACTCATATGAACAGACACAATCAAAGCGTGACTGAGATACATCATTCTTTAGATGACGACTTTACAACGAATATTATGGATTAAGAATACTGATCAGCGATACGGATTTGATATTTTTGGATATGGATATTTATATGTCTTGCCGGCATCATTGAAAACTGTTGACCGCTTCTCTCTTGCAGGAAACAAGCCTATGTTTTTGTATACTATGATTGTCTTTTTCAATTTGGTGCTAATACTGTTATATGGAAAATGGAATAGGTCTTTGGATTATGGACGCGGATATTCTCTAATGGACGACGGCTGGATTATGAATGACGGACTAGACGCTTGTAATTTGAATGGATCGGTTTTTGAAGGCGCCTGCATATAGTCATATTCATAAGAGAACAGATATAGGCCAGCCAACAGGGGTGCACAATTAGTACCCATTGGAATACCTATATGCTGCTGATATATTGTGTTGCCAAATTTCACATAGATATTATTAATGAGAAATTCAAGCAATTCTATAAACAAAGAAACATCCCATTATTGATATCTCCTGTATGTAGTAGAGCTAAAGAATGCTTTATGGCTTCCGACTTTAATATATCTACGATCAGTTCTCTTGAACACATATACTATTAATGAACTTAGACGGTCGATAAGGTCCTGATGAGGCATTGTAGTATAGAGAGTCGAGAAATCCCATCTGGATACATGTCTATACGGTATGTGACCTTTAGCATCAAGTTCTTCCGTAGGACATTTTGAGTTTTTCAATATCCACATACATTCAACGCCAGAGGTTTTAGAAATGGTGACGCAATACCTTTCCGAAAATGTTTTTACCTCCTGAAGGGCCCTCGTCAACAGGGCTGAAAGAAGCTTGGTGTTGCAGCTTCTACAACCAGCTATGAATCTAGCTTTGTATGGTGATTTATGCATTTTGGGGGTCCAGTATACTTTTGGTATATCATTATGTTTGGTTCGAATACAAATACCTCTTTCCTTGAGAAACGTTTTGTGATTGTTAAATAGATCTTCCAGAGTAAATGCAGTTTGAGAGTGAGTAGACGTATCTGATGACGATATGTTTACACTCAATTCTTCAACCAGCACCTGGTAATAGTAATATTTACATATGAATATTATATTATTTGGAGCTTTGTCTGCTGGGACTATGGCGAATTCACTCTGGAGATTTGCTAGAACTTCTTGCGAATTGGGGCTTCTCCGTACTTGTTTTGCTTGGGGAAGGGTACTTCTGTCAATATGACGGATTGTTTCAACGACCTTGCTCTTGGTGATGTCCAGCCAGTCAGCGAGTGCTGTAGGTTCAACTTTTTCTCGCTTAGACCAATCAATAACGTACTGTTCCAAAGCAGACAGGACTATCTTCTGGTCGGCCTTCAGATTTATATTTCTCGGCTCTCTATATTTAGGTCCCTTCATCAGAAGTAATCTTCGGTCCTTATCACTCACCACATCAAGATCACCAGTCACAACATGTTTGCATAGTGTATAGATAAAGTTCGACGATTCACAATCACAACTATAGCCCCCCGACGTGTATAAGTTCCAGTCAAACTCCTTGACAGCATTAGAGTAATTGAATATTTTGGTGGCTATAGATTTAGTATACTTATATGAAATGCAACGAGGTTCTGTGAACTTAAAATAGTTTGGTACAGTGTTGCGTACCTCCGGATCATTCAGGATTCGATGTAAATTAATAATGTCCAGTCCTTTATCTAAGTAGTTGAGTTTCAAGAAAAGCCGATCTTGGGATGTTCACTGGACGTTACAACCGAAAATACGCTATATCTTGACATACTTTAGTGATTTTGGGTGGTATTATATTTCCTGAAGACGCAGATTGTTGTATATCTCTGGCTATATGATTTAAAGCTCTCAGAGGTAACGCATACAGAACAGTGCGTAAGCTATGTGTACTATTAGGTGTGTTAGTTAAACCCACTAAGTAATTTAAAGTGATATGATCGTGAATCATCGCACTATTAAACTTTCTCCAGTCATGGCTGCGATGTCTCCGTTGATGGGGTTTAAATAGCTGGGTAATATTGGATATATTTGAACGGCGGTTAGTAACATTGCCGAACCCACTGACATTATCATTTAAACCATACGGAAACACTGACCGAAGCTCTAGCATGCAGAATCGTTCCCGCTCTCGGGGTTTTCTCTCAAATCCAAAGGGGGGGATCCTTGGTAGATGGATAGACGACGTCTATGATCTGGATACTACAGTTGTCCCAGCCATGGTCGAGTCCAGAAAAATGCTTACCTATAAGCAATTGCTTTTTCCTAACGGATTTCCTGTGACCATTCACCCTAAGATGAGTCTGTGGGTGGTCTTGCCACACTTCTTACAGGAAATTAAATAAATACCGTCTGAGCAAATTAAATAAAATCTCTTACATATTTCCAATATATGCATAGTCTTATGTTTCTCAAGCTGTGAAACGGTAGCTTGTTCCACTTGTATATCGTCGGGGGTATTTGAAGATATGCCAGGAGGCTCAACATATTTTCACACTGTTAACTTTGCCTTTCTGGACAGACATATCCCGGAAGGGCCTGCCCATGGCGTATAAATATCTGGTCCAGTAGCATTTGTTAGATCCTGCCTAACATGTGACAATTCTTATCAACGTTACAAAACATTGTGCAAAAACTGATTCTACAAGGCTTTACCACCAAACGCCTTCACTCAATCTTTCTCAAATCTGGGGATGAATATCACACGCTGATATCAACGTACGTTTGTTTGGGCAAGATCTTTGGATCTACGTTTCACAACTTGTTTCCAATTCCGCTTTAACCCTGCCAGAGGCCGTTTGATATCGTGTAATACAAAATATTCTCGATGTTAAGAGAGTAGATCACATTCATTTTTTTAAAAGGGAGAAAGTGCTTAAACTTTCATTAATAACTTGTGAGGCTAAGATAAGACAAATCGTGAAAGAAAAATAGGGGTAACCATACTATTTTAGATATATTGCGTGATTTGTGTATATACTCTGTATCATTGGATTGGTATGGAAAAGAGCCAGTTTCCTTGTTCCTCAATTCACCATATAGAACAAATTTTATTTCAGCCTTGCGAAATATGAAATAAAAATAGGGGGTCATCATACTTTTTTTTTGATAGCAGCCGTTTATCGGGTACATGGGGCCTTTTAAGTCCTATCAAGGAGCGAATAGGAGGCGGTAATTGAGAAAATATAAGATAAATGGAGCCTTTTAAGCCCTATCCCGGAGAGGTTAGGAGTGGATAATTGGGATGGAAAAGGGAAAATATTCTTGGGGATCATCTCCAAGGCTGCCGTTTTGCTGGAATTGAATTTGTATGAAGTTTGGGGGGCACCAAGATCATAATACCTTTCCGTGCGACATATTTCATTTTGAAGCCACTAGGAATAAGTGTAATGGTTCTGTTGTGGCAGATATCACCATTTTTTTACTTTTATCCTATTTTGAGGTGTCTGGATACTATTGTTAGAAAGTTCAACCTGTTATGAATAATTCTATAAATTTCCCATGCTATAACTTCATAGGCCCATGGGTATGCACGTGGTGTACAGGAAGTGTCAGGGGTGTCATTAGGGTTTCAAAACGGGCGGGGTCCTAGATCGCCGGAGATGCGTTTAGAAGCGTTTTCTCGGATATAAATCTAAACATAAAATATGCAGATGGTTCTATTTTCACGGTTTGTTTCGCATTTATAAGCACAGGTCGATGTTGTAGAAAATCACACCTCATTCCTGAATGGGTTGTGATGGGAGACAATGTGACTCAAGTTACGCGAGATAAATTGAACTCAAAGTAACCCGTAACCGGAATAAGAACCGCTCTGCACGCTACAAAGTGGGAGGACATATTTTACAGTATTGCAGATTATGACAGATTATGTCCAGTACCCAGTTTGGTGTACATGTCATAAATAACATTCTCCAGTACTTTAATCCATTATGTGCCCTTTTTTTTCTCATGATCAAGCATATATTGCAACCCTTCCGTGAGGATATCGAAAAATAAAAGAAAACTTCGGAAATTTGGTCCAGAAATAGGAAAGTATGGCTCCCGGAAGCTGCCGTCACTATGACATCATCATTGCGGACATATTGGATCTTTTTTTTACATTTTCTTGTAGAACTTGATCCAAATATATAGTAAATCTACCCCAAGGGTTAACGAAGATAAACAGAGAGAGGGATCCGAAATGGCCTTCCCACCCCAGGCTGGGACAGGCCCAAATCGCCCAGTCCTAGTAGAGTTAATGTATTCTGTCCCATTCACGTATCGAGTCTTACTGATCTTGAGAGAGATTGAAATCGTATCTGGAAAGATAATGATAAAACAGATCATTCTCACGGCGTTCATAATGTGATTTTTTTGTGATGCCAACAGTATAAAACCTGAACAGATTAAAAACCACTCCTGCGGGATTGTGTTTATAGCCAACAGGGAATTTGTCGTGGAACCAAATTGAAACCTCTTCTTTGGGGCTTAACACCAAGCAAGAGAAAAGACGATTATCATCCCTAATTTCGGTGGTGCAAACAATTGCTAGAACAGATGATGTAGTATGAATAACATGGCAGAGAGTATTATAAACGTTATTTTTTTAAATAACTGATCAATGTCGACACGAACCGCCAAGTCTGTTGATATAACGATTTTTCTGCAAAGCCGACATTGTCAAATACACCGAACAGGTATTAAAATAATACTTTACTTGATATTTGTATTCTCCATGAATTATAATTTCTTCACTAACAGCGAAGAAGATATCTTTGAGCGCTATAGTACGTGTTCTTCTTCAACTCTCAGACGCGTCCAACGATGTTGCGTATATCCTCAAACTAGAAGTTGTAATTGTTATAAAATGTGGTCCCAGGTGCCTGTCGAATTTTTCCGTATATAATACCATTTTTCCTGGCAATGTATAAAATGGTGAGTGTGAGTTGCATTTTTTCAAACAGTATTCCATATATACATCTTGTTTTAAAAACGTTAGATAACCGGCCGTGGGATCGTTTTGAAAGAGAAAGGAATGCTTTTGTCCTCTGGTCCAAGTACCTTGATGAACGGATCGTTAGCGTGGACACATTGTATGCCCACAGGTCGCCAGATCTGGAATTATAATTGAGCTAAATTCTTTACATCAGAAATTTCGGATAATAACAGTGTGTTCGACTCTATCATGTGTTGTCCAGCTGTGAACAGAACCATGGGGCAGGCGCAATACAGGTTGACAGAAGTGTAGTACACTTGTTAGGAATATCAATGTAACTGCTATGCAAACAATTTGTCAGATGAAGCCAATATTTGCGAAGTCGTTTGTACTTTTGCCATTTTTGTTGTTATTTGGTTCTGATTATTCAGTTTGTATGGTCACAGATAATTATTCACGAAGAAATGCCACAGTGAATGAGTCGGACAGTCGTTTGGTCAATGATTTAGGATATTGCCTCATTATTTGCATCAGAATGCGGCCTTGCAGATGTAAGACTAGGGTTCAGATCCAAGACTAATGCTTTTATTTGGCTTATATAACATTTAAAAAATAAATCCTTTGTATAGAAATGACTGTGTGCATGTATTTGAAATAGTGGCAGGGATGAATTAGTCGTGCAAATACATTCATCATCCCCTCGTTATAATTATACGTGTTTTTCTTTTCATATTTTAGATACTCCCATGGTAAATAAAGCAACTTTATCTGTGTAAAACATTATCTAGTATCTTAGGGCTGTTTTCTGCAATACATTCGACGAATAAATTTTTGCTCCCCAATATCACGGTTCATCTTTATCAGTTTTGGAAATCACTGAGAGCAGTTATTCATTGATCTAAGAATGTTACTTCAACCTCATTTGGGATTCACGAAGATACCAATACCCCATTATAATCCTTCTATCTTTGCGTATCACGATTTTATTACCGTATATGGTTAAGATCGTGGGCCCTTATTTCCTATGGACGCTATGCTCGTCAAGAGTGATTGGAGTTATTAGATAATAATGCCATAGTGGTGGGGAAATTTAACATGTATTGGTATTCGAGTGCCGCATTGAACATATAAGTCTAGTCGCGACTGAGGGTAAATGGTTAATGAAATATGGAAGATGAGACATTTTCCATACAAAGGTAGAGAAATTATCAGAAAAATATATGATTGAGAGAAAATCGGCTATTTCCATTGTTTCTCTTTTATATTTGTAGCTTGGATAGATAGCACGAGCGAGGTAGATTTCACCTTCTCTCCATCAATCTGATCTTTTCTAGTGTAGGTCCATACATCAAAGCATCAATCAACAGGTGCAACAAGGAAATCGAGATATGGAGAAATTTAGATCCCGGAAACATAACAATTATTTCGGACATGCATTGATTATTGTTCATAGGGATTCAATATCATCTATTTCACACAACAATAGGAGTTGTCGGGTCATAATAGCCAAGCTGACGGACATGGTACATTGTAATACATTGTTGAGCTAGAGATTCCTGTCAGAATATTCTGTTTTACGGCATCATTGAATATTTTGAGATATTTTCAATTTCGATATTATGAACTCGTGTTTGGCAAAAGTATTGATAAATGAATGAATGCATGTGTATTCTTCAGTTACAGCTGTTGCTAATTATTACAGGTAAGAACTGAATCGTTGGCGAGAATAAAACCCGAGGGGATTGTGCTATCCTAAATGTGGTTTGTCCAATTTACTTGTTATTAAGAACTACCTCGAGAAACTTGAAACTGTCCCCTATTTCAATAACTTCTTCAGCAATAAATAACTGTGGCGCTTGTCTCAGACGTTGTGTATTAGTTTTGATAATCATCAGTTTCTTCACTTTCAACTAGAGTCGATTTATGGAAATGATATACGGAGTTTATCTACTTCTTGCGACATGATTAGGAGTACATTTTTCAGATTTATAGAGGAATAAACAACGCTGGTGTCTTCCGCAAAGTGGATGACCCGAAGGCGGTCTGTTGCACTGTTTATATCATTGCTGTATTTCAAGAAAAGTAGTGGCCCAAGAACTGAACCTTGCGGCACTCCACAGATGATATTCATAGGACTGGAAAGCATATAAGAGACATGATGCACACTGTATTCTGTTTGACAAATATATTGCTTCTAAGTCAGTTATAAGCAGTATCCCCAAAACCATAGTGGTGTAACTTAGCGAGAAGGATTGGCAGTGTCAACTGTTTTTGAAGGTTAGTGCACTACACTCTGTTGTATCCTTAGCTGCAACCAATATATCATACAAGTAAATTGCTGCCTGGGAAACTGAGTGGTTTGATCTAAATCCGGTTGTAAGTTCTTCTACTATTTTACTAAGCGCTAGATACTGGCCTACAGGTGATATAGACTTCAAATATTAACTGATAGTGTGAACATCCGTAGGAGTTGTTGATATAAATTTTTCACAGAATGTAGGCTGAACACGAGGGATGTTAGAATCCAATTTATGAAAACGAGTCCGGTTTTAGAGCCTTTCCTTCCTGTGCGACAACGCTTACAAAACTTAGTGATAAATTGTATCAAGCTATTGCCGAAGGTTTCTTTAGCGGGTGTAGTTTTTATTGATTTTAGGAAAGCCTTTGATTTAGTTGACCATGACCTACTTTTGAAGGAATTAGAGACCAACCATAACGTTTTTTCCTCATCTCTCATAGAAAGACTGGGAAAAGTATGAATCAAAGGTCAAGGATTAGATAGTTCTCCGGCTTTGGAGTGTCACAAGGGTCTATCTTGGGCCATCTTTTCCTTTTAATTTCCTAAATGACCTTCCATTATGCACTGAAGTTACAGAAATGACATTTATACAGAGGACTCCACCATCTCTTCACCTGGAATGGCAACGGATGAAGTTGAAGAACGTTGATTTTTTTGGAGGTGGCAGTTTGGAGTAAGGAAAACCCAATGTCTGTAAATGCCGACAAAACTAAATGTATGTTGATTTCTTCGCAACAAAAACGATGTAGATTATCCTCTGATGCACTTACTATTGGCTCTGATCATTTCAGCATAAAACATGTAAAGGAAGAAAAGCTTCTAGGAGTCATTGTGGATAGGAATTGGAGCGATATGCAAGAGGTGGGAAAAATTGACGACGTCTAGCTAGAAAGCAACCATATGACTCCACAGGAAAGGATTCGTCGACACATACCATTCAGACCCGAGAATTCGGTGGATTCTCGGATGTAGCCTTAGTATCTCAGCCGCGCTTTTATTGCAACTGCTCATGTGGAGACAATGAAGTATCCACCCGGCCCCTAGTACCGGCTTAAGCGGAATTAGGTACGCTCGCCCGGGAGCAATGATGACTGTGAATAACTTACCAGAAACTATCGAATCTTCAACATCTTTTCCCATAATTTTAAAACAAAATGTTACCAGCACCTCTTATCTAAATTTGTACTAAGTGGAGATTTTTGTTTGTAATTTTTCATCTCCAATACTTCTGCGATATCTTATTATCGAATTTTTGTTTGAACATACTTAATTGTTTTTCCACCTGCACATGCACACTGTTGTATATACACTGTTTTCGTCTCCCCGAGAGAGTAGATTTGCAGCTAAGTTGGACAACGAAATGAAATAATGTTTTATTAGAGGACCAGGTCAAGGGCCAAGGTTCTCGCTTGAAATCGTTCGTATTCACTATTATTATTATTCTATTATCCACCGGTTTTTGTGTCCGCAATATCTCCAGAACAGCCTAGCCAACACACTTGAAACTTGAACAGTTGATAGTAGACCTACTGGATAAATGCATATTACAAGGCAACTCTGATTGGTCAGATTGTATGGCGGCTCCTCTGGAACACCATAACAGATCGACTTGAAACTTGGAGTATGTAATCTATGGATCTTCAATTCTTCTGTAGGGTTTGTTGTTCCTTGCAACAAGGTGGCCGCCTTCGAACAATCAAAATGGTCGGATTTTAAAGTAACGGATTTGGACGGCAAACGTGACTAAATATATGCTATATGATATGGCGATCACGAATATGCAAAATTTTTGCTCTTAGGTCACGTGGATTGGCCGCCATTTTGAATTTGGGAAAAACTTTTGCAAAGGCTTATTTTCTTGAACCCTGAAAGGTGAAGATTTCTAGTCTGCTGCAATATAAGGGGAAGACCATATGGTCTGTTGCACTGAAAGCAAATACCGACTGCTTGAACGATTTATCAGCTATCTTGGATTAACCCAAAACCTTAATATGGTCAGATTTTCAAGTAAAGGATTGGGGGGGGGGGAGTTACGAAATATATGCTATATGATATACAGTTTAGCCATGTTCTGTCGCGAAAGGAGCTGTGACAACATCAGGCAGCTCTCGCTGGAGCAACAACAGGCACAACACGGGCTTCCGCTATGGCTACAGCTCAGCTTCGAAATTCATCTTCTCTGCAACCGTTAAGCCGAGCGACTTGCCAATTGGCATATATCAGAGCATTTCAGGAAGACAGGCAAAACCATTGTTCTGAATAACACACTGAATAACAGACTGACTAAGAGGAGTTGGGACTACATGTCTGGGATATCAACACATCTGAGCAAGACCTAAAAGATGACATCATCAGGTCTACACTGCGAAGCCAGAGGGCGCTGTTCTGCATAACACACCGAATAACAGACTGGCTGATTTATAGAATACTAAGAGGAGTTTGGCGGTGACCTGTGTCATGGTTCTTGGATTAATTACAACGCATTTAAGGGAAGTGGAAAGAGGTGCCGACATACTGACAGAGCCACATGACTTCACAGTATAGTCTTTTGGTTAACCAATTCTGAAGCACATACCAAGAATCTAACGATTCGTGATATGTGTTCTATCTCAGGTACGCTTTTATTGTATCTGTTCACGTGGCAACTTGGATGACATGACCACACGGCCCTTAACACCAAACCAAGACCTGGTCCCCGGCCATCTGCTACTCGCAGCTCCAATTATTATTGTTATTAGAAGCAACAGTATAAAATTATTCATTAAAGCTATCAGTTATGGTTTTGGCATCGACAATGAAATTCATCATTTCCTTTCATACCCGTTACAAAATAGTGCTCATGTTTTTCACAGTGAAGGCTCTATATGGCGGACGCTACCACGGTCTATACTTTGTGTCAGCAGCCTGTCGCAGATCAAGTTGGATTACAAGCGTCTGGTCCGTCATTCATAATTCAGCCGTCGTCCATTAAAGAATATCGGCGTCCATAATCCAAAGACAGATTCCATATAACAGTATTAGCACCAAATTCAAAAAGACAACCATAGTATACATAAACTTAGGCTAGTTTCCTGCAAGAAAGAGGCGGTCAACATTTTTCAATGATGCCGGCAAGACATCATGATGTTCCAAAAATATCAAATCCGTATCGCTGATCAGTATTCTTAATCCATAATAATCATTGTAAAGTCGTCTTCTAGAGAATGATATATCTCACCTATGCTTTGATTGTAACTGTTCCTATGAAGTACATGGGTTCATACGGCACCTAGCCCCGGGATAAGCGGACTTAGACACAAGTTACGAAACGTAACGTCATAGATCTTGTACGCTACGCTCGTATTTTGCTATCAGCATGCGATATGTATCGTCAAATTTGAGAAACTTTGAGTGGAGACGCTTGTTGGTATAGCCCTGTTTTATAAGTTTCTGCAACTATGTTTTGTGACATTGATTAAAATCGTCACATTTAACATAGGATCTAGCAAATGTTACTAGGCGAGAGATGTATACGCCATAGGCAGGTTCCACTGGAATATTACTGTCCAGAAAGGGATAATTTACGATGCCGAAATTGTAATCATCTCTTTCCATAAAGTCGACGATAGAGAATGCTCGCTTCATTTTTATAGAGATATAGATCTACATATGATGTGCCTGTAGGGCTATCTGTAGTTTCCTTCAAATCCAGTGGCAGTGGATATATATCCTTCACTGCGATTTACATAGCGAATATCAACAGCGAGAAGATCGTCTATATAGCGTTTGGTGAATGAGTCGGTTTTTGAAAGCGCCTGCGTATAGTCATATTCATAGCAGGTATAGGTCAGCCAACAGGGGTGCACAATTAGTACCCATTGGAATACCTATATGCTGTGGATATATTGTGTTGCCAAATTTCACATAGATATTTTTAATGAGAAATTCAAGCAACTCTATCAAAAAAAATCCCAAGGATGATATCTCGCCTATGTAGTAGAGCTAAAGAATGCTTTGTGGCTTCCGACATTAATGTATCTAAGATCAGTTTTCTTGAACACAGATACTATTGATGAACTTAGACGGTCAATAAGGTCCTGATGAGGGATTGTAGTATAGAGAGTCGAGAAATCACATGTGACTGACCTAGCTAAGTACGGTAGGAGTTGGCCATACGCCAACTTTGCCACAGCGGCCACCTTGTAGGCTTTTTGAACTTACTGATAATGTAGCTTATGAGTAAGTGCGGTTTTCGGTTTGATTCTGCAAAACTGTTCCTTTCGTTAACAGACACATTACTGTTGTGGGATACATTTTTTTAACCATCTCACCTCAAGACTCGCCTAACTAAAGGTAGAGAGACCTTGCATCTGTTCTGCAATAAAATTTTAGGTACACTGAGGGGAAAATAATGTGGTATAAATCTCATTAAAAATGCTTTGGGTGAGCTAAACGTGATTAGGGAACAAGAGTGGACGACAGTAACGATCACTTCAACTGTAACGCTTTAATCTGGGATATATTTTTACCGACTGCCATTGTGACAGCGCAGTCGATATTTTGATCAAGCCTCGAGTTTATTAGAGCAGTGTCGTGTTACACATACGCATCCTAAGTTAGGATGACCTTAGGGAGATAGGAAAGACTTAAGATAAACTTTAGCAAATGCCTAAGTTTGTACCACAAAGCGATCTTATCTCTAGCCTAAAGTTAGTCTCAAACCCTACATCTGGGATAATCCTAAGTATAGTGTTTAGAGGAAGAAACCCATACTTCGCGTGATATTCTCTGTGATCAGGTTTAAACAGAATTGATTGATCCACAGCTCAGACTCGGAATCGCACTATGTACCGGTACTTGAATACCGAGGGGAATTGAGTCATCTTGACAAAGTTTCTAGGATCCGTTGTATTGATGAAAGAATAATGTGTTTATCCAATATTCAGTTTGGCGAAGCTGGGAGTTGGTAGGATATAACTAACAGGTATAGTTACCGCAATAACTGTACACAGGCTGCGTTGTATGCTAGCACGTGGGTTATAAGAGTCCATGTAGAGATAAAAGGTAGACCCGTCATGTAAGACAACACTTTGCGTGCAATATACTTGGCCCTTGTCACTTCTTGGTTGAATGGTTCCCCACATGTAGTCACCTATTGTATGTGTCTTACATGACGGATTTGCCAGATAAAAATATACATGTATATATATGAACCTTATTTTTTATCTCTCAGACCTGCATATTGTGTATACATATCTCGCTTAGTAGCATTTTCTAGATCCTGTGTTAAATGTGACGATTTTAATCGTCACAAAACATTGTTGCAGAAACTTATAAAACAGGGCTATTCCACCAAGCGCATCCATTCAAAGTTTCTCAAAGTTGGTGATACATATCGCATGCTGATAGCAAAATACGAGCGTAGCGTGCTAGATCTATGGCGTTACGTTTCGTAACTTGCGTCTAATTCCGCTTAACCCGGGGCTAGGGGCAGTATGCACCCATGTACTTCAAGATCCTCATGGTGTTCATATGAACAGACACAATCAAAGCGTGACTGAGATACATCATTCTCTAGATGACGACTCTACAACGATTATTATTATGGATTAAGAATACTGATCAGCGATACGGATTTGATATCTTTGGAACATCATGATGTCTTGTCGACATCATTGAAAACTGTTGCCCGCTTCTCTCTTGCAGGAAACTAGCGTATTTGTATGTATACTATGATTGTCTTTTTGAATTTGGTGCTAATACTGTTATTTGGAATATGGAATAGGTCTTTGGATTATGGACACGGATATTCTTCAATGGACGACGCCTGAATCATGAATGACGGACTAGACGTCTTCCTTACCCAAATTATGTATCGGATCGAGGGTATGGTTTCGTAAGTCAGAGGAAGTAATGCCATTATGACATTATAGAGAATTGTCCAAATACTATGGGGCTTTTGGTGTGGAAATATTTTGCTATATTACAATACGCTTCAGCTTATGAGGACCATCACTTGTCAGAACGGGTGACTACCACACAAAAAACTCGTACATCGGGAAGATATGTCACTTGTCAAGATATAAATGGGCGGGGGAGGGCAATGGAGAAAGAACATGAGAGTAGGCCACACCACATTGTCATGGAGTGAAACAATATATATAAATCCAAATAAAGAAGTGTAAGAAAAGATATATAGAGAACACAGATGAGCATGTGAATTGGGGCGATACGCGAGAGGTGGCGAACGCCAGGCGACTAAAAAACAACCATATGACTCTACATGACAGCTTCTCTAGGCATCCTGGATGACCGACTGATGGGAACGAATACAATAAACTAGTCGGCAGACTCTTGGTGCATATGGTTTTGGCATTGCTTAGAAGACCATCGATCAAGGTTCACACACTTGTAAACTGTAACGTAGTTCTTTTACGCTACAATAGGACATGTGCAAACTATATTTTTTTCAGCGCACCTCACAGCCATTCCCCAGCCAACATTTTAGTTTCAACTGACGAAGCCCAGCCGCGCGAACGCAAATCATAGCATCTGAGTATAATATATGGCTGTTCTCAACTGGGTTTACGCTACTAGTAACTACTTCATGTTCCTTTCCTAGATCAGACTTAGAAAGTACATTTTTTGAATTGGTAGGCCGGTGTCATTCACTTTCACGAAGACGCATAAACAAGCGACGAAGCAAGATTTATTGTGGAGAATTCTTCTGAAAATCTACCATTTCTTTATTTTATTGATTAGAGCCCTACGCTGAGTCGTGCTGTTGAGTAAGGGTATAGTGTTGGATATACGGGAAAACTAGCCAATGTCTGCCTCTGTAATATACCCAGTCATAGTATAATGAATCTACGCACAGATAAACAACCCTATGTAAAATATATATTGAATGCCCTGTTGTTCCCAACTTATACAGTACAGTCATTAAATGTTGGTGTCAGAATACATGAAGGGTCCAGTGACACATATTTATTTATACCATAGAGGTATGATATGACATTACTTTTGTACAGATTTCAACCTTAGTGACACTTTCGAAAGCATGGTTAATGATAAGCCTTTCAGTTACAGACATCCTGACGTTGTTTGAAATCGTCAAAGTTCTTATCAAGCAGGATCCTCGGATAGACTATGATTGGTAATATTACATATCATGTATGTCAAACCCTGGATATATCCTCGTGATTTTATTATGGTTTCATGGTAATTTTTATTATCCTGCACTATTCTATGATGAACAATGATCTTGACCTGAAAGATTATATCCACCTGACGCTGAACCTTCGTTTTCCTATCTACTTTTTATGATAATTATGACCCCTGACCAGAATGTCCACCTTCTGTGCATTTAATGTCGTTCGCATATATATCATGATATTTCGGGATTCCGAAAATGTGCCAAAAGAATCTCGTAATGGTGATTTATTGTATGAATTGTGGCCATTTTGTTTTCCCAATTTCGATGTTTTCCTGCAACACTGTTCACTAAGACTTCTGAGATGTCAAACCTGGAATTTTTTTAGTACAATACTATCGAGATGCCTTACTCTGGAATCCGTGACGGGTTCCACCCTATTCTTATAGTAGAGTATTCCACTGAACTAAATATAGGTGAAAATGTAAGTATATTATGAGGCTATTATGACATCATTATGACGTCATGTCTCGAAAATCCTGGCAAGTCCTTTATTTCGATAGGCCACCGAGGCAGCTATCCATCCGTATAAAGTTTTTTACAATAGTTGTAGATTTGACGATGTTAAAAGAACGAAGTGTATCCCAACTCCTAAATCTAACGTGTGCCTATAGTGTATCCCGACTCCTAAATTCAACGTGTGCCTATATGTTGGGTACCTATTTTCGTGATGTCATTACTCTTTGTCACTAAGCTTCTTAACAATGACTTAAAATGACCCAATTATGATAAGATATGATGCCAGAAATTTATGGTCCATAATTCTGTTCTCTTCTGGAAATAGGTCAAATAGATTAGTGGCGGTCATGTTTTCCCCTCCCCCAGAACCGATAGCGGTAATTATGACGTCGACAAAATTTCTAATGTTTTTGTACCATTTTCATTCTCTAGTCAAACGCATGGGCTTTATTTTGACATATAACATCTCTCGTTTTGAATTAACCAGTTAGGCACAAATGATGACAGTTTTCCCTATCCCCCATATATTTTCATGAAATAAGTATCACCGCCGCTCACGGCAAAATCGCTGTAGCTACTTCATGCCTGCCACCACTGGGATGCCCTGCATACACTACTCTTCCATATTGTATAGTCAGAATTTGGTCAGCTCGAGGTACAAACGGGATGACAATTTTGGTACACGGGATCCCGGCCTATGTAATATATTTTTGGAGGGTAGGATAATTGTATCGGAAAAAATCATTTATCTGAATAATCTTTGTGAAACAGTCTAATTTTATAATCGCCAATACATTATATATACGTTGTTGGAGGAGATGCTTCGAAACGAATCATGCATAGAGATTTCAACACAATTGGCTTTCCAAACTCTATTGTTTGTGGTCAAAAGTGAAGTTCAATGAACCAAACTTGTGAAAGACATTTGTGAAATATGCATGCGAACTTCAAGAGGATCAATCAGAGAAGAAGATTATTTGAATTATATCAGTATAAAGGAAATGAAATCAGGGTATACTGGGGAAACTTAGCTTAACTTATATGGTGTCATTTCCTCCCAGGTTAGTCAGATTCGTGTCGCGTGTACGTCTTGTTGTTGAATGAATTGTACAGACGACCTTAACATGATATTTTGTCAAATGCCCTGTTTGGTCAGATATGTTTATTGTGACAATAATTAGTAAAGTGACGTCTTAGCTGTATATATATCTCTGGAATTAAATGTCCACTAAATAACACAAGGTGGCCATTTACTCCAGTACTTGGTCTTGTTACTGCACAAATATCGACTTTCATTTATAGGCTTGTTTTAGTTTTCTACTTACCGTCATCCGGAGACGGTCCATATCTAACCGATATCTGTTCGATTGACTAATCACCGCGGGGTGATTTACATTCGATATTTCCGCACATACGGTTTTAAAAAATCAACAGTTTGTTAGATCTAGGCTGTTCTGACATAACCGCCATGTTTGAAATGATCTTTAAGAGTCAGGCATGGTCTAGCGTGAACGTAAATTTGATGAAGAAATTAGGATGATTTTAACCCTATCTGGCCTGGGCGATTTGGGGTGTACCACAGCCTGGAGGGGGGTCAGAAGGTGCCCCTCTATATATTTTCGCTATCGCTAAGGCTAGAGGGCTGAAACTTACCACACTATATCTTTAGATCAAGCTCTACAAGAATATGTAAAAAAATCGAAGATGGCCGCCATGATGACGTCACAGTGTCGTTATTTTCAAAAAGAATAATTTGTAGACGATTTTTCGGTCAGAATTTTCGAATTCTATATTCTTGCTTTTTCTTTTCAAAAGCATATTTCAATGACATATTAGTAAATACTAATCTGATATGAAATAAAATAGGTTTTACCCACTTTTCTATACAGAAAGGCAAATTTTTTGCAGCAATATGACGAAAACATCAATTTTCTAGTACCCCACATGGCCGCCATTTCCCCATGATCCTCTGCTTGGGGGTCATGCAAATAGGCGCAAAACGACTCCAATATGATAATCTACAAAGTGACGGAGCCTCAGCTCTCAATGTTCTGTCGTTCCGGATATAGGAGCAAAAAACCAACAGGGGGAGTGCGGAAAGTGCCCCCCCAGGCCAGGTAGAGTTAAGATAGCTCTATTAAACGGGCAAACTCAGCTAGGAACACATTAGGTCAGCTATTGAGATGAACTTAGGCTTATTATCTTTTTGTGCAACGCGACCCAGGAATTTTAGCTCTAAGCTATGAAAATCGTAAGAGCTCGGTTCAGTAATATATAGACGTCGACGAGTGCATGTATACAACAAAACAAAAAGCGGCACTAAAAGAAAGGCAAAACAGGCAATGAATAACTAACAGCTATTGAAAGTCGATTTCAAGATATGTTGATCAACCGCAGCAAATAGAGTCCGCATCGATTCCTTGAAAAGTCAGAAACAAACAGATTTTATTAAAGGAAGATCTATCGGGGACTTAATTGATGATATAATGTCTTTCATTGACGAAAATAACGTCCCAGGGCTCATTTTTGTTAGCAAGACCACCAAAAGACTCCATCTTAGGGTGAATGGTCACAGAAAATCCGTTAGGAAAAAGCAATGGTTTGTAGGTAAGCATTTTTCTGGACCCGACCATGGCTGGGATAACTTTAGTATTCATATCATAGACGTCGTCTATCCATCTACCAAGGATTCCCCCTTTGGATTTGAGAGAAAAATTCGGAAGCGGGAACTATTCTGGACGCTAGAACTCGGGTCAGTGTTTCCGTATGGTTTAAATGATAATGTCAGCGGGTTCGGCAATGTTACAAACCGCCGTTCAAATATATCCAATATTACCCAGCTATTTAAACCCCATCAACGGAGACATCGCAGCCATGGTTGGAGGAAGTTTAATAGTCCGATGATTCACGATCATATCAGTTTAAATTACTTAGTGGGTTTAACTAACACACACAATAGTATACATAGCTTGCGTACAGCTCTGTATGCGTTACTTACGTACAGCTCTGTATGCGTTACCTCTGAGAACTTTAAATCATATAGCCAGAGATATACAACAAGCTGCGTCTTCTGGAAATATAATACCACCTAAAATCACCAAAGTATATCAAGATATAGCTTAGTTTCGGTTGTATCGTCCAGTGTGATTGAGAAACGTCGAAGTTTATCTATACACCATGCAAACGTATTGTGACTGGCAACCTTGATGTAGTGAGTGATAAGGACCTAAAATTACTCCTGATGAAGGGACCTAAATATAGAGAACCGAGAAGAATAAATCTGAAGGCCGACCAGAAGATAGTCCTGCCTGCATTGGAACAGTACGTTATTGATTGGTCTAAGCGAGAAAAAGTTGAACCTACAGTGCTCGCTGATTGACTGGACCTCACCAAGAGCAAGGTCGTTGAAACAAACCGCCATATTGACAGAAGTACCCTTTGCCAAGCAAAACAAGTACTAAGAAACCTCAATTCGCAAGAAGTTCTAGCAAATCTCCAGAGTAAATTCGTCATAGTCCCAGCAGACCAAGCTCCAAATAATATAATATTCATATGTAAATATTACTATTACCAGGTGCTGGTTAAAGAATTGAGTGTAAACATATCATCATCAAATACGTATATTTTCTCCCAAACTGCATTTATTCTGGGAGATTTATTTAACAATCACAAAACGTTTCTCAAGGAAAGAGGTATTTGTCTTCCAACCAATCATAACGACATACCAAAAGTATACTGGACTCCCAAAATGCATAAATCACCATACAAAGCTAGATTCATTCATTCTCTATACTACAATCCCTCATCACGACCTTATTGACCGTCTAAGTTCATTAATAGTATCTGTGTTCAAGAAAACTGATCGTAGATATATTAATGTCGGAAGCCATAAGGCATTCTTTAGCTCTACTACATACAGGACATATCATTCATGGGATGTTTCTTTGTTTATAGAGTTGATTGAATTTCTCCTTAAAAATATCTATGTGAAATTTGGCAACACAATATATCAACAGCATATTGGTATTCCAATGGGTACTAAT
Organism: Hanleya hanleyi; assembly: GCA_036873755.1. Lineage (NCBI taxonomy): Eukaryota > Metazoa > Mollusca > Polyplacophora > Lepidopleurida > Hanleyidae > Hanleya > Hanleya hanleyi. The sequence continues at coordinate 7,987 of JAVTVY010017156.1, read as the reverse complement.
TGTGCACCCCCGTTGGTTGACCTATATCTGTTCTCTTATGAATAGGACTATATGCAGGCGCTTTCACCAAACGCTATTTAGACGACATTTTCGCTGTGGATAATCGCAATATAAACGACGCAGTGAAGGATATATTCCCACCCTCACTGGATTTGAAGGAAACTACAGATAGCCCTACAGACACATCATATTTAGATCTATATCTCTATAAAAATGAAGCGGGCATTCTCTCTCGTCGACTTTATGACAAAATAGATGATTAAAATTTAGACATCGTAAACTATCCCTTTCTGGACAGTAATATTCCAGTGGGACCTGCATATGGCGTATACATATCTAGTCTAGTAGCATTTGCTAGATCCTGTGTTAAGTGTGACGATTTTAATCAAAGTCACAAAACATTGTTGCAGAAACAGGGCTATCCCACCAAGCGCCTTCGCTCAAAGTTTCTCAAATTTGGCGATACATATCGCATGCTGATAGCAAATACGAGCGTAGCGTGCAAGATCTATGGCGTCACGTTTCGTAACTTGTGTCTAATTCCGCTTAACCCGGGGCTAGAGGCCGTATGATCCCATGTACTTCAAGATCCTGAAGGTGCTCATATGAACATCCACAATCAAAGCGTGCCTGAGATACATCATTCTCTGGATGACGACTTTACAACGATTATTATGAATTAAGAATACTGATCAGCGATGCGGATTTGATATTGTTGGAACATCATGATGTATTGCCGGCATCGTTGAAAACAAGCCTATGTTTATGTATACCATGATTGTCTTTTCGAATTTGGTGCTGATACTGTTGTATGGAATATGGACTAGGCCTTTGGATTATGGACGCGGATATTCTTTAATGGACGACAGCTGAATTATGAATGACGGACCAGACGCTTATAATTCGACAACGTGAACAAGAATTTCATTTTCACGAATTCTCGAATATTTACCGAAAGAAGCCTTATTAAGAATGTCCGCTGGTGGTAAATCAAAGTAATTAAATATTTTGAATAATGTGTGTTGTTGCATTCATAATTGTGTAATATGAAGAAAAACAAAGAAAAAAATATAGGTTGGTGTGCATTTTGTAGCTGTAGGCAACGTTAAGTGGACTAACCCATGCTCCATTTGATAACCCAGAAAACATAGGATATTCTCTAATGGACGACGGCTGGATTATGAATGACGGACTAGACGCTTGTAATAATAGCCCTAGTTTTGAATCATATTCATGAAAAATTCATATAAATAGTATTTAACTATTTCTTATATTCTAACTGCAGATAATCACAATGTCTATCAAAATTCATCAAATTGGATTGATGTTGCTGTGTAAAATTCGCAACTAGATGGCTTTTAAAGGAAATCCCTATCTCTTAACCTAGGAAAGGGAGATAATTCAATAGGAAAACAGGCAAAATGGCCCCAAAAGCCAAAAATCACCAGCGGACATCCTTAAATTGGTCAACATTAAATTTCAAACACATTCTGAAAGTTAACATAATCAATGGGCACATATTATGCTGTAAGCAGAGAAACCTCTATAACCATATATATCTTTTCGTAGTTGCATGAGACTTTGGCTATTAGAGTGATGTGAGGAACGCATTTAAGGTAATAAGTGCAAGTAATTATTTAGTATGCAGATGATGCCGCGTGTACGCTGCTTCATGAAGGCTCACATGAATCGTATAACTTTGAACGACTTTCACGGTGGGGCGGGCGAGGTTCATCTAGTCATACAGGCTGACGTTCTATAGTTATCACCGCCATTGAAACCCCTTTTGCGGGAGGGGAGAACGTCATTCATGCGTGGTGAGGCGGTTAGAGTCATGAACGCGGGGTTGAGACACATCACAGCACTATGCAATTTTTTGTTGCTTTACGTTATTGCTTTTCTAATGCTGTTTAAGGGAACACATGTAGATCATGTTCTTTTATAAAGTGTGAATGTGCTTTAACTTTCACTAATAACTTGTTGCGCCAAGTTAGAACAAACCGTAAGATCAAAACAGGACTGCACCATACTATTTGTAGGAATATTGCTTAATTTACACGGGCTGTATTATTTAATTAGCAGGGCAAATGTTTAAATCTCAATAGACCGATTTCCCAAAGTAAAATGTTCTTTATTTTACAATATGAAATAATATTTATATAATTTTTGCGAGATATGAAAAAAAATGTTATCTACAGTCCATACAGTGATACTCAACTTCCATATCCACTACACTTATGTCGCATAACATGTGTATTCCGATATTACATCCAGTAAACTGAACCCAATCAATAACATCATTGTTCAGAGCAGGTGGTTCTTTAGCCCAACAATTCCCACAACTGTCGGGTTCCTCCAGTGCCAGCATCATCTTTCTGTTCTTCAACAGAAGGCCGGGTTAATGTTTGTTTTTTACTTGGTAGTTTCTTTTTAGTTCTAAAAAAAATTGCGATATTGTTTTTAAATAGCAAGTAATCTATACAAGTGCATATATCTGTGTACACATACACAACAATTCATACACAACACCTTATCACAGTGGCATTTATCATTGACAAGCTTTACATCATACCACACAGTGTTATCTTGCGAAGATCTCGCTTTCCCAGAACCCTCATTTTCAACATTGATGTCAGTTATTGTTAAGGCTGCCTTGTGTCTTTCCATAGTTTCAGCTATTCTGTGAATGCCTTTTCCCTTTTCTGTTTTGATTAGCTGTTCAAACACTTTATCTCTAGCTATCTTGATCAATATCGTCATCAAATGATCAACCCTTTTGTTCTGTTTTCTGCCAAAGTAGAGAACTTTCAGTACTCCATGAAATGATTCAATGGACATATTTGTGCTCGGGGAGCTCAATCCCATTCTGAAACAAGATGCCCAAAGATTGATTTTATTATTGTTCACATAAAAAACAGTGAAATAATCATGGAATGGTTTTGAACTCAGGATACAAATTCTTGCAGCTGCTTGGGGAATATATTTTCCTTATTCTTATACTGCAGACGTTTGGTGTATGTATAAAATTCTGCTTGTAGATTATAGTCTTTGACGAGCTCTACTAACTTTGTTTTCCACTGCATAACGACTTGCCAACTACAATACCAGCGGTTTGCTGGGGAACTGAAAAATAGGAGCCAGGCATTGTAGTAGGCCCCTGCTAAGTCATTTATAAAATATTCTGCCTTGATATCTCATACGACAACATTTTATTTGTCATCTTCAGGATGTGATTTAACAGCAGTTACAGGCTCTTATATACAAAAACGACTAACAAAGACTGAAATGGTTAGATACACAAAATTAGAGGGCAATAGCCAATCAGATAATATGTGAACATAACAAGGTAAACATGAGTGGCAAATAGGCATGACAAGGAATACACATAGGCCTGGCAATACACAATCGAAATGGCAATAGTTTGATAAAGATTAATAGTGACGGGTGGTGATTTATTGAGGTGTGTGAATGTGTATAGAGTGGCAGCAGAAATGTCAATCAGGGGAATAATCACAAGTGAAACAGAGATTAGAAAAAAAATGTATTAAGTTGATTAGAGAAACGTAGTAAGGGTACATGTATGGAGGATTGAAATCGGAAATAAAATATAGAGAATTAGATAGTTACAGAATGGGAAATGCTGAATTATATTAAGCTATTAATTAACAAGACAAGGAATACACACACCACAGAAATGCTGGATGGCTGTATTATCTTATCTAAACAGTGATTGATGGAATAAAATATATATAAAAAAATATATATATATATATATAAAAAAGAAGAAAAAAAAAACAAACATTGAAATTGGCAACAAAATACCAAAATAATAAACAGTAGTCTACCTGAATAACTGTAACTCTTTCGAAGCTTTTACACGCTTTGGGCATCTTGTTTCAGAAGGTGTAAAAGCTTCGAAAGAGCTACAGTTATTCAGGTAGAGTACTGTTTATTATTTTGGTATTTTGTTGCCAATTTCAATTTTTTTAATTTTTTTTTATATATATATATATTTTTTTTATATATATTTTATTCCATCAATCACTGTTTAGATAAGATAAGAAAATTGGTATCACCAACACTCACAGTAGAATCGCTGTAGCTACCTCATGCCCACACGAATTTTCGGTCTGCCACCCCTGGGCTAACTCACATACCCTACTCTTGAAGAATACAGGTTCAGACATTGGTCTGCTCGAGGTGCGAACGGGAGCAAATTCTAGGCCCCTTATATCGCACGGGCTCCCGGTCTATGAGGTAAATAGATTTGCTTGTTTGTGTCTCTCGTCTACTGTAGAGGATGATTGTATGTTTCATATGTAATGTTTGTGTAGGTTTATTGTGCGATTTTCGTTTCTTTGATAGGTATGTAATATTTAGATTGATATTTGTTGTTCGTGGCTATATAACTTAAATGGTGTACATGATTGTATTTTTAATATGTATTGTTGGCGTCCGTTCTTTTTGTGTTTTGCATTCCATTGATGGGGTTTTGTACCTTAGATTGAGATTTATGATGTTGGTAGCTATACAGCTTAAAAATTGATGAACGCGACATTAAATTTAATTCTCTCTCTCTGCTGGATTGTTACTCATCATGGATTCTTGCATGTAACTGTAGCTTGGTGTAGGCAAATTACCACAGCCAAGTGTGGTCAAAAAATCTCCCAAGAATTATTTCCTAATATTCTGTATATCCACTCCATGTAACATATTTCGCCTTGAATCTGTGATCCTGATAGACGTATTTTATCTATACATTGTTACCCTTATTGGATAGTCTGTGAACACATGAGTGGTCCGAACGCAGTCCCAACGCGGTAATTGTCTTTAGATTGTTATCCACATTTCAGAGTCTGGCTTCGTGTTAGCTTTAGAGTACCTTATCAATCATTCCTACTCCTTCTTCCTCTAAAGTACGTTCATCGTAAAATCTGATTAGTGACTGACAAATAAGATAATATAAGCGAAGAGAAAGCCATTCTGAGAAACGGACCGGCCAATTCTCCTTCTTTATCTCTTGGATGAACTATCCACAAAGGTGGCGCTAGTAATCGTTTCTTAATAACAGCAGGGACAAGACCTGGGTACAATTCTAAATTCGATTACATAGCTAAATGCTCTCTTCATTTCGCCCCATTACCTTCTTGGTGAATGGGACATATACAATTATCCCAGCAAATCGTTGTATCACAATGCGAGTTTGCAACATATTCGTGATTTACAAGTAATACTATTATAATACACGCATCAGATCCGACATTATAAAGCCAGCCTTCGTCCATTATTGATCAGACGGTATTACTTAACGCAACAGGCTAGCTAGCGAAGCGATCAACAGTTGTCAATGAGGCTGTCAATATATCATGATGTTGCTGTCCTCAAATAACTGATTCTGCTTCCTAATTATGCTTTGAAATTGATTTCCAAGTGGCTTTGTTGAGTATTGTATCTTAAACTTATCTCGCATAATCCTGCTTAAGATGTTCATACGGCTCCTAGCCCTGGATTAAGGGGAAGTAGTCAAGATCCGAAATCTAGCGCAAATAATTTCCATATTTGTATAATGGATATATTGATATATCACATCCTGATGGCACAGAAAAATAAAATGTTGTCGAAATGTTTAGATCTTGGACATCATTTCAATTCTTGTTTGAGTAACTTTGCTTCCGACGATTTCGTGGGATCATTGATAATTAATGCAAACTTAATTGTACGGGCTATTAAACAATCGTATTCGTGCAACTCTGTCACATCTGAATCTGGGAATTTGGGAGTTTTGTTTCAATTGTGGTTTTAAACGGCATAAGGTATATCCATTTCCACTGGTCTGGATCGATGGTTTCACCAAAATGGTGGTTCCATTTCTCCTCCCATATATTAATTATGTTCTTTATTTTCGAGTTCAAAAGAAACTGGTATATATGTTTACTTCCTTTCCTACAGGGTGCAAGGATGGAAAGAGGTTTAGGTAAGACTGGTCCGACATATAAACTTTGAGTGTTATTATAGATACTGGTTTTCCATTTTTTGGGGATTGCCGAGATCAAACCGTTCAAATTCAAATAAGTTCCTTTTATTTTATATAAAGTTCTCAGCTCTTCGATGGAATATATAGTGCCATCTGTTTTGACTATGTCCTGAATACGACGTATTCCTTTCATATACCAATCTTTTATGAATGGGATTTTTATTTCTTCATTGTACCATAGAGGTTGCGCCAAAATTCCTGCAATTAAGGTCTCTCCAGTATAACAAATTTCCACCATCTTTTTCCATGACACCAGTACTTCTGTCCAAAACGGATTTTTTGTATTTTTCATGATAATTTTTATTATCTGGGGACCTTTATCCATAGTCTGTTTCAAATTATAGTATTGGTCAGGAAAAATTTGCCAGCTAGAACTTTGCGTTAGTAAGCGTTTAATCCAACTTAATTTAAGTGACTCTGCGAAGCTAAATATGTCAATCATTTGTAGGCCACCGTTTTCGTAACTTTTATACAATGTTGCCCTCTTCACGCTATCGGTTTTCTTCCTCCAAATGAAGTTAAAAAATAAACTTTCTATCTCTTTCATGTATTTTTGGTCTGGAGAGGGCAACGATGTTAGTAGATGTACAATTTTCGGTAAAATTAGTGCCTTAATAATATGTATTTTACCTATATGAGTAAGATCTCTCATGTTCCACAAATTTAAAAGTTTTTTCATTTCTAGTAATTTTGATCGATAATTCAGTTCTATAATATCATCCACCTTTTTACTAAAGCGGATTCCAAGGGCCGTGAACTCTTCCACCCAGTTCACCTCCTTAATCGATTTTATACATTCAGGAGCACCCGACTGACCAAGCCAAACTGCTGAGGTTTTATCATAATTTATTCGAAGGCCTGATACCAAGTGGAAGGCAGAAAGTACACGCAAAGTCTCTCGCAGGGACGACTCTGAGCCGTCTAGGAAAAGTGAGGTATCGTCTGCATACTGGGATATTTTAAACTCTTTTCCGAATATTTTAACACCTTTGATTTTGCCATTACTCCTGATTAGAATTCCTAGAATTTCCGCGCAAAGAATAAATATGTAAGGGGAAAGTGGGTCTCCTTGTCTACAGACCCTACCGAGATTGAAGAAAGGAGATTTTGGATTATACAAGATTTAGAGTCATTATAAAATGTTGCTATCCAATGTCTTATAGATATACCAAAATTGAAATATTCCAAAGTTTTGTCTATAAATTCCCATGAGACTGTATCGAAGGCTTTTTCAAAATCTATGGTTAAGATCATCCCCGAGATATTCTGAGTCGCTGTTTCAAATAATACATCATACATAAGCCTCGTATTTTCTCCGATGAATCGACCCGCTACGAAACCCGTTTGATCTTGTGATACAATAGAGTTAAGTGTCGTTTTAATCCTTTCGGCAATGCAAGATGCTGCCATTTTGTATATAACATTTAATAAAGAGATTGGGCGCCAGTTTTTCATAAAAAATCTTGGTTTACCCAATTTCGGGATACATGTAATAATACCCTGCCTTTGTGTTGTAGACATTTTACCAGATTCATAAGCACTGTTTATTGATCTAAGGAGAAGATATCCTATATCCTTCCAAAAAAACTTGAAAAATTCCACTGTAAATCCGTCTGACCCAGGCCTTTTATTTTGTTTCATTTTTCCAAGTGCATTTGCAAGTTCTTGATATCTTATTGGACCTTCTAGTGCATTTTTTACTTCATCTGTTAACTTTTTGTTTACCTCGCAATCGTTTAAAAGATCACTCAAGTTAATCTCGTCCCTCTCTGTGTTTTCCTGCTCTGTATATAAATTTACATAGAATGATTTCTGTTCGTTTAATATCTCATGTATATCTGTTATCTTCCTACCGTCGTCTGTATGTAGTTCTTGTATAGATTTACTAACAAAATTTCGATTTTCTAGTTTCAAAAAGTATGATGTTGATTTTTCACCCAGCTCGTACCATCT
>JAVTVY010017155.1:0-66877 GCA_036873755.1 Hanleya hanleyi | reverse complement strand
GCTCAAAATGACCCCAATATGATAAACTAAAACGTCGAGGAGTTTCAGCTCTCCATTTGTTGACATTCCGGAGATAGCGCAGAAAGTTTGGTAGGGGGACCATTTCGCCCCCCCCCCCCAGGTCAGGTAGGGTTAAGCGATATTATATACAAATATCCACGAGCATAGATGCGGAAATTGATGAACTATGTGACCGTCAGAGAGAGAAAACGGCCCACACGGGAAAATATTTAAAGAATGAAAATTCGTTTTCAGAACACATGTCTGAATAGGAAATAAGTCCGAAATTCGGTCGATAAAAGCTTCTCATCTTCATTACATCAAGGCGAGATAATTTGGGCACCAATTGAAAGTTTTTTCACTGAATTCAATAGCAGCGGCCTGAAAGCAAAGTGTGGCAACTCTCTAGCTATAAGGGGTAACAAAGGATAATGTTTCAGGGATCAAGAAATTTGGATTTAGAATACGGACAGTGTTACGGTTTAGAAAGTGTTCTATAGTAACTCTTAAGCTACCGATCTGCAACTGCTATCACATATGGGTAACATATACATACAAATAACTTTTCAAGAGGTGCCAGCAAAAGTAACAATAACAAGCATAATCTGTCCCCTCGATAGTTATTATCAAGTGAAATTGGTGGACCTTTTCCCACCTCAAGTTTTACCAATAGAATTGAAAAGACAATTTGAAAACAGTAAGAAATACCTGGACAATAAATTCCACGTCAAGTTGTTACCTCACTGTTACGTCACCATATGATTATATGAAAGTATGTTGACTTGTTTCAGTGGACAAGGACATACATCTAAAGTGCGTAATGTTTCGCTTATGTATCAGCAGAAATAAATAAAATACCCGAGGAACCATATTAGTATCAAAGAGTGTGCTATACTGCCATCAAGTTAACGATCTGCAACGGTTATTGTATATAGATATCATTTACAGATATATACACCTCTGCAAAATCATGAACAGAATATGCCACCTCATGTGACTGATAACATTTATTGCAAAAAATGACATGCTGATGTACAATCTTTGTGTGCTGTAGATTTCAATTCCACACATACGATTGGTTGGCAAACGGATCAAGCGCACTTTAAGCAACAGTTGGTCTTTATTGATTTATTGTTAGTACGAGAACAAACTTTGTCTGCATGTGTTGCGCATATCCTTTCATTTTCTAACTTCTAGCAAGTGAGGCGTTGAGGCAAAACAATGGAGTTAATGAGAGGCTGGTCGGATGTACCATTATGGGCAGTTCTCCTGACATGTACATTAGTGCTACTATGTGCGTAAGTACATTTGCAAAATGACAATTCTTTTACATACCCGGGGTGTACATCTGAAGTTAAAGAATAGTTGGGGTGTAATAATAATAGTAATAATAATAATAATAATAGCTTTATTTAAGAGAGGATGGCATTTCACACAAATGAATGGTGATTTTCAAATGGTCCTCTGGTGAATTAAAACATTAAAAACAATGATTATGGATATATACAGATGAAAGGCATACCAATATATATTTTGTAAATAGGTATATCTAGACCATGACATTGGACAGGGCCTTAAAACTTTAGAAAAAATGATTATGGATATTTACAGATGAAAGAAATAAAAACATATAATGCGTAAATAAGTATAACTAGACATATTGGACAGGCCATTTAATGAACTACACTAACTGACCTGCCTGTTGGAATTTACGTGCCCAGATAGAAAGGATTTGTATATATATATTGCCTAATATTTGAATGTTCGTTTTCCTTTTTCACTATCAGTTTTGTGAAGATACAAATCCTTTCTACTGACACTTCTAGCATGAACACATTGTACTGGGGTTACCAGTCCAGGTTCCTGGTGAACCTGAAGTTAAAGAGTAGTTGGGGTATACCTGAAGTTAAAGAGTAGTTGGGTGTACCTGAAGTTAAAGAGTAGTTGGGTGTACCTGGAGTATACACCTCATTCACGGTACTTCAAAAGATACATGTAATTTGCCAGCCTATCCAGTCTCAAGGTATTTCTCGTGCTTGGAGTTTGTTCAAATACCGCATTAGTATACAGATAAGGGATACAGATTTGACGATGTGAACATAATGATGTCGGCACCATTGGAACATATTCATTTCCCTTTCTTTCATACGATTTATTTTATATTGTGAGTTTGGTACTAATTGATCGTATGAATTAAGCATTTTGGGTTATGGATGTGAAAGTTTTGCTTTGAAGATGGCTGACTTTTGAATGTTGAAGGTACTGAAGGCCAGCACATTAGGTATCAAAATACAGTTCCTGGTCTAATCTTATTTCAATTTCTCATGAACACATATTGAATCAAGCCTGATAATAAATTATGCTTGTAGACATTAATGCGAGTTATTAGTTATTCCAAAGAAGTACATTCCAGATAGTTTCTAAATGGTAATGTTTCTTGTTTTTTTTTTGTCTAGTGATTATATATGGACATTTTCTCACTTTGACAAGCGTGGAATTCCAGGACCAAGGCCTTGGCCTCTGGTGGGAAACATGGTTCCATGTATAAGATTGGTAAGTACTGGATCATCACTCAGGGAGGTGAGAAACAATGCGCCGTCACTGTTAAACCACACAGAGAAAGATATCGCCATAGTCAATATGTGAGACATATGACTTACCATGTATAATCGTGAACATAATAAGAAAATATATAATCATACAGTCGTTATCTCAATGCCGAATTAAAGATTACACTAAAGCTAATTCTTCTGAGAATGTAATCGTCTGAGAACATTTTTTACAGTATTAAACGGTTTTCTGAACGAATAGATACAGACTTCCCCAATGAGACAAGTGTTGCATCTGTTAGATTTGCTATGTACTGTAATCGAAATTTGTCTCTTGCCAAATTGCCCGATTGCCCAGATGTTGCTGAGACACTCCCTTGTAGTAAACCATCTTGGGTTTTTATTATTTTTACATTCACATTTGAAATTGGTGCAAATAGGTCTTCCAATCATTGACGCCAAAAACAAATTATGGGCGACGGCTGAATATTTAATGTCAGATCTGACGGTTGTTAACTAAACTGGAGAGTATATTACAAAGTCTCCAGTCGATTATGTGTGCAAAATAAATGTATGAGCATAGCATGCGTTGTAAAGGTATTAGCGTGATCAACAACGGAAAGGATGTAACATTTGTTAGGCAGCTTGTATATCAAACATTATTATTAATTCAATTGATGAAACATATACATGCTAAAATACAAAACCCATTCTCTATTAACAGGGAATTCGTGTGGTTGATGAAACATATACATGCTAAAATACAAAACCCATTCTCTATTAACAGGGAATTCGTGTGGCTGATTTGCAGTGGAATAAGCAGTTTGGTAACGTTTATGGGTAAGTCAAATCATAACAGCCAAATTCTGTCTAGTTTCTCTACAATATAATAGCGAATTGTCGGTTTTGTCCGAGAGCTCAAACGGCACGATTTGGGCTACATATTCAGCCGATAGTCTAGTTTCAATCTAGCTTTGATTTTGGTCAGGGAGAATTAATTGGTACTCAAAAATGTCTATACCATATTAAAAAAAATCCTGGGTTCAATTTACCACAAACCGTGTTGCAATTTACCCCATATCCAGGCGCGTTGCAGCAGTTTCTACAGGGTAAGACTTCTTGATAAGTATGTATATTGACAACTTACGTAACCTATAATATCACATACACATACCTAATTTATGCCGAAGTATCAAACGCTTAGTGTCAATAGGATCTAACCTAGAGAATCTCACAAACAAAATATTGCAACCCGCTCCGTATTCCCCAATTTAGCCTGCGGTGGCTCGTTCTGATTGGATAGGTATGCCACAATTGCTAGTTGGTCAGCATCTGTAGTAAATTACAACACATATAAGGGAAGTGGGAAGAGGTGCCGACATACTGACTGCGTCACATGACTTCACAGAATAGTCTTCTGGTTAACCTATTCTAAAGCACATACCAAGAATCTAACGATTCGTGATATGTGTTGTATCTCAGGTACGCTTTTATTGTACCTGTTCATGTGGCAACTTGGATGATATGACCACACGGCCCCTAGCACCGGCATAAGCGGTATTAGATACAAATCTAGAGAGCTATGATGGAAATGCTCTGACAACTCGTATACTGGTAATTGGTGAGCTGTTTCGCTGTGACAACTCGTACATTGGAGATTGGTGAGCTGTATCGTCGTCAGATGTAAATGACGGCATTTAACACAAAAGACTAGTCTGTAAGGCCCGATGTCGACCCAGCATCAACTTCCCACAAATGCCAACATATATCAAAGACCAAAAGGTCTGTACAGGGGGCGGGCCTCGGGGACGAAACGTCCACCAGCAGAATCTCGCCATAAACAGGAAAAAATTACAACACATATAAGGGAAGTGGGAAGAGGTGCCGACATACTGACTGCGTCACATGACTTCACAGAATAATCTTCTGGTTAACCTATTCTAAAGCACATACCAAGAATCTAACGATTCGTGATATGTGTTGTATCTCAGGTACGCTTTTATTGTACCTGTTCATGCGGCAAGTCATGATATATATTGATGGTTAAATATAAGTGAACTGTGGTTGAAGCACACTTAATTTTTAGTTAAGGTTATGCCCAAAGCTTTCAGCATTGATGAAGTAACCCCAACAGTAGTTTCAAATTATATATTAGAGACACCGATCCCCTATCCTTGTATTCAATGGGTAGTGAAAACGAGATATGTGATGTGGTATGGTGGATCTCTATTGGTTGGATGGAAAGGACTATTGGGCATAATAGATAAGAAACATCTAACACGGAGTATGAGCGCCTATGGATCCGTTATGACGACTGAGGGTGATCTATTTATAATAAGATGTAGTACAATGGATCCCCATTGGTTATAGGGACTGTGAGGAGACATATACCACTGAAAATCTTGAGTGCCTATGAATAAGACTAAGGGTGATATATTTGAGTGCCTATCTATTGTTCCTGTAATGCTCCCTTTGTTTCCTTGACTTTGGTACCAAGTATCGTGCGACTAAAACATTTTTGTAATATAATAATTTTCTGACTTTTCTATCAAAGCCGTTATTTTAGAAGACAATTTAACATCAAGGCAATATATTTGGCAAAAAGCCATCCTTAATATTCTTGTTTAGATTAGGTTTAGATTAGCCTTTCTCCTCTCCATATATGGTATGCGCGGGTAACTGATATACGTTCATTTAACAAAGCAGATGTATAATACACAATATGCCGTAGGGGGTGGTGGTGGGGTCTGGAATGACTTCACTGTGATGGGATAACTGCCCCGCTACACAGATCAAAAACGGTTTGAAAGGTACGCAGTTGTGTTTGTAATGATACTGGACGATGGATACACATGTTCACACTGTGATACCACGTCTGCTCACAAATCAGGCATTCTCTCGCTACTTATAATGGTTTGCGAAAGAAAAGTAGGAGGTTTGAATCCAGTTGTAATGTTATACGTCACTGCAAAATAGAAAGACATATGCTACATGCCATATGCTTCGCATATTTTTGTCAGGTTTTACCGAGGACGAACTCCTATATTAGTGGTTCACGATGCGAAGATGTTGGAATCTATTATGGTGAAGGACTTTTCCAGCTTTTGCGACAGAGAGGTGAGTCAAACTTATAGTTCACTTTAACACTTTAATTTTGAGTTTAACTATTCGTGACACTACTCATGGATATAGCGTCTTATTATCCCACAAGTAAATTTGTATTCAATATCGGGATTATGATTGGTTAAAAGGTCGGGTCGTATAAACCTATACACCCCGAGTGATGTCTTGCTACTCGGGGTATATAAAAAACAACTCTCGTGCGATTGGAAACGGTGCTCGCGCTTCGAAACTTCAGCTCACCATATCTCAATATTTATGGAATAACTTTCGCCCACTGGTCAAAATTTAATGGAATAAAGTCATAGTGCATCATTTTCACTGAAGTTTCCGACATAAAACTCACCGAAAGGTGTCATTTGTTCCAAAAATAAAGTCCGTTTCCGAACGAAAGCAGCTCGATCGAAATGAAGCAATGTTGTGTTGTGGCGCGGTTCCCGTAGTGAAGTAGCAAAATGCCTCACTGAATTTGCCCGTTGTACCGTTAGTTCTAAATGATAAACCTTTTTCAATATTATTGTTTCAAGATGAAAAAGGCTTGAGGGATAATAAATTCGTTATTCGGGCTGTCCCGCCGGGTGTATGGAAAGTTACGACACTCCCTGAAACTCATGCACCCTTCGACTGACGCCTCAGGGTGTATGAGTTTCAGGGAGGGTCGTTATTTTTCCATACACCCGGGGGAAACCTGAATAACTAATAAGATCCGATATCTAATAGGCTACACTCATCCAAACAAAATACAAGGTAAAAGTCTAGCTGAGAACAATATTCCTTAATATTTGTCTGTGTGTTGATGGTCACAAACACCCTGTCATTGGCTGAACTGTCTTCCAATTTTCTCCAAAGCCCATACCGGATTATATTTTTGAAAATTCTTCCAAACCTAGTCCTTACAAAATAAGAATCGTTTCACACCCCGTTCCTTCACATTTACCAAAACAAAATGTGTACCTCAAATGTTTTGTGACAGAAAAAATAACAATATTCTAACTGTGCCGTTGTCTTTTGTTCGTAAGTTTAAATCGTGTTATGTTTTATGCAAACCCAAGTCCTATAAAATTATTTCTAAGTAGCTGAATTAATCCTTTCATGTTGGGTTATTGGCGTTTGAAGTGTTATCGTTGTACAGGTAGTCCAAACCACTTCATATTAAATCTCAACAAGGGGAGATAATTCACTGAATCATGCTACGTTAGTAACAGTCACGTTTTTTGAACATTTTATGTTTTGCTTTATAGAAAAAGAACACGAGAAAAAGCATGTCACATTCGAAATTCGAAATTTACTTTACCTTATATACATGAGCTTCTTGCAATCAGTAATCCATATATACACGATATATAAGACGACCTATAGAGACATATTAGGACATATATATCCACCTTTACTGGATTCGAAAGAACAACGGATAGTCCAAAATGAACATCTGATTCCACCCTACATCTCTATGAAATGAAATGTGTTTTTCTCCTGTCAACTTTACTACAGGGGAGACAATTGCCATTTTGATATTGTCAATCTATTTTCGACAGGAGCGCATCTCAGAAGGATTACTTTTGGTGTATAATTGACTCCACATGTAGCATTTGTTAGATCCCTGGAAAAATGTGACGATTTCAATCCACGCCAAGGTGCATTCTGCTGGAAACTCGTTTGACTGGGACATGTCAGTATGTCGGCACTTCTTCCCACTTCCCTTATATGTGTTGTATACCACCTAGAGCTTTCTATCAAAGTTTTTTTTTCTAATTTGGTGGTCGCAGCAGAACAATGGATTGTCTATTACACCCCATCTATGTAAAAAAGACGCATTTGTCTCCCAAAGCTACAACCTATATCTCCCTAATATCGCCTCAGATCTGTCTTGTATTGTTGTAGAATACCATTTATCTATCCATTCAGGCTAAGATGTTGCGTCTGTATACTGGAATAAATCTATAACCTGCAACTCGTGAACTTGAGTATCATGAACATGAACATCTGTAATAAACCGGATTCGCAGCTACATGTACGCCCACAAAAGTATATCACATCCGAATCCTTAAGGTTTAGGAAATTTGAAGACCATTTCATTTGTGCAGAATGTATTGTAGTTTATAACGGTCATATATGAAGCACAGTAAATAAAGTAAATAAACATAATGTAATACAGTAATGTGTCGCTGGTGGATTTTTCGATAACAGAAATTCGCTTCAGCATGCAACGACACATATAATGGACATTTTGATGATTCAAAAAGGTTAACATTGTGTGTGCTCTCTAGACTATTCCCCCATGAACATACATACACAGTCGGACAACTCTACAACTTTAGGTATCTGAACATCTGAAACTGGTCTCGTCCTTTTGTCGTGGATAGATATGGTGCTGTTATAAGGGAGTATCGCACTGGCTTCGTGGTTCCACCATTTTTGTGGGATTAGCGTGTACATCTGTTTTTGGTGAACGTGATCTTGATTGATGTTTGTTTTAAACAAGAAATAGATGCAAAAATATGATGCCCAATAACGTGACTGCCCCAGAGGCGCGAGTGTAATTCTCTCATTATTATTCTTTTGTTATTAGGCTGATGAATTTCCATACAAATTCGCTTATCGGTCATATGACATCATGTAATTACATTTACATATTTATTCCCGCATCCTCGTTGCTGGGAAACTACCTGAATGTCTAACGAACCCCCGAAATTGCTTTCATATTGGCAATGCCATATTACTACTCAGGCAAGTTAACGTGTAAATGTAAATAGTTTTGATCAGATGTCACATAAGACAGAAAACTATGGGAACAGATTTTACCTTGGAAGCAGCTGCTCGAATTACTCTGACGACTTTGATTCAGCGGCGTTAATATCCGTGCAAACAAATGCGGGCTGCCGAACAGCATATGTACATACATGTAGTACTGACAGTATTGGATTTTCTGTATAAAGTTTAACCACAAAATCAGGGGACCTGGCGTCACAAGTGCTGAATCATGACCACGAAATAAGTTACAGTAATAACAGCAACCTGGGAGAAAGGGGATGCAGAGTTTTATTGGAAGACTACCGAAAACCCTTTCGGGGGATTAGGTTGAACAGACAGGAGGTGTACTAGTGTGTGTACGAAACACATTCGCAGCAGTACAGGAGATATCTTGTGTTCGTTTATCGTTGTGTTTGTTTATCAATGTTAGTGACAAGAAAGAGAGACTGTTGATTTGTATTGTATTCAAAAGTACATGAATTGTACAGGTGCAGATTGATGACAAATGTTGTTGTTATTACTTTAAAGGACATGCGGTTGATCCTTTTGTGAATTTTTGGCTTTCCAGAGATTACCTATGTAATATGAGACACCACCAAGTTGAAAAAACAACAAGATTGAATAACACACAAACAATCTGGACTTCATATTTATGGCTGATGAAGTTAAAAGCTCTGAGAGGGTACTATGATGTATTAATATTCAACTTAAACTTTCATACAGCACCCCCGTGTGGGCGGATAGAGTCACGGTGTATATAGGAAATTAACATGTCAGATTTTAATCGGAAATTGGAGAGACTGTGTGCACAGGCCGGATGGAACGCTTTCATACATGACCTTTTAATTGGCGGTAGAATATACATTTTCCAAAAAAAAAGGCTAAAAATGTTTAAACGACCTAAATGGATGGATATGGCAATCAGCATAGAGTGCAAGAAGAATAAGCTGTGAAGTTACTCAAAGAAACTGGCTGTGAGGAATGTCAGAAAAGTACAAGAGACAATTTTTTAGCTGTAAAAGCTACCAAATAGGCAAAGGTAGATATTGATCAGAAAAGTGTGCAGCCAACACAAACACGATTCCAAGTCCCACGGTAGGAACGCAAAATGGACCCTCTCGGCTCAATTGTGGCGGTGCCCGAACCTCTCTGCCTTTACAGAGGGCACTCTGGGATGGAGTGGCGGTAAATTCTGTCCCCGCACTGATATAAACCATCGACGGTAACCGAGAACATTTATCTGGCACGCTATGAATAGCCTTACCGAATATTATAGATATCTGGATAATTTGCGAAACAAATAGACAGGCTGAATCAGTTCATTTTGTTTTATATTTGGGGAAAATAATTGGGAAACGTTACAATTTGAACATCGATGTCAGTCAGATTTCGTCACATATGCCACATACACACTTATGAAGTATTCGCCATGGCTAAAATGATCTCTCTTACGTTGAAATGTGACAGAAGATGCCATCATATCTTGAATTATCTGCTGTAGTTCATGGAAATATCGCTGCTGTTGTGGCAAGGGACCCTCAGACGCTGGCACCGCATCCTCCGGGTTGAATCTCCGCACGTCTGCATGTTCTCCAAGGCTCCGTGCGGATGATGGTCATGTGAATAAGAGTGACTGGAGTGGGTTGGGGGGGGGGGGCTGCGGTGATTGTACAGGGGGGAGGTCAGGTATGTTTGGCGGACTTCACTTGTAATGCGCTAGTCTTTGTTAATCTCTGTGTGTGGGGGGGGGGGGAGCTGGAGGTGGCGTAGCCCGGAGACAAAAGAAAGCATGCCCCATCTAGGAAGACATAACCTCACGACAGACAGTAAGTTGCGGTTAGAACTCACCCTATCAGTCCGAGGGGTGAGGAGCATTATAATCAAATTCTGAACTGTCTCTGAAACGGCACAATAATGAATTGAGAGTCGACACACCGAGATTTTATAACCTATCATATTGGAATAATTTTTATCCCATTTGCATACCTCTCCGCGCAGAGGATCCTGGGGAAATTCAAAATGGCGGCCACGAGAGTGTGACTGACAAGTTGCGTTTTCGTCGTTTTTCTTCAAATTTGTTTCCCTTTTTCATGCACAGAAGAGCCCAAGATTATATTATTTCGTAGTTTATCGGAGAATATAGCATAAATATAATAAACAATTAGGAAACGCTGACAAAAAATCAAACATAAACGCTTATTTAGAATATGACCAAACTGTGACGTCATCAAAGCTTGACCCCACGATATATTGCGCCGTTTCAGACCCGTGTAGTGCAAGGGTTAAGATAAATATTTAGGGAGGTGTGTGTGTGTGAAATGGGTTCTCCCCAGTCCTGATGGGCAGGCCTCAAATCGCCGAGACCAGGTTGGGTAAAGAAAGTGATCCTCACTGCGGCATATATTGGCTTGAACCGGTGAAACGAAGTGATATGAGCCAAGGAAAGGGGTTGTAATGAACCGCAACGTTCCAGGCCTGGGTTTTCGGACTACTGAAGGGAGCAAAAGTATGGTACAGCTTTGCGCTTAACTTTTGCGCTACGGATCTCAAACTGCACAACATATCTTGGGGTCAACTTTGGTTTGTGCATAATGATATTCCAAATCGATTCCTACCTGAAATAATCCGCATTTCTAAGATTTCTAATGGAGGTCTCCTCTCCCTCCCCCTTTTCAACAACAACGCCCACTTTGAGGTTCTTCAGCGTTTCGACATTTGAGCCATGGTCAAAAGCGAAAACCTGGCGATGTCAGGCACTTGATACGCCCCGCCGTAGCTAGCGAAAACCATGCTCGTCTGGGCTTCTTGGGATCTGTCCAGACTGGAAGGATTAATGACGTCACAGTGACGTCATTTTCAAAAAAGCATGTTTTGGTCCAATTTTCTGTAAGATATTTCGTTTTGTTTTTCTTATTCATGTATCTTCTTCGCAAAAATCGCATGATAAATTAGTATAACAGTCTGGTTTTGGCCATCTTTTCTCGCCGCAAGAGTTACTTTGAAGAAAAACGACGAAAAACATCACTTTTCTGGTACCAAACATAGCTGCCATTATGAATTTAACCAAGATGGAGGGGGGGGGGGGCTATGAAAATATGCTCAAGCTGATCCCAATATGATAAACTGCAAAGTCGCGAACTGTCTGCTCTCAATTTTTGTCGTCCCGGAGATACATTAGATAATAATATTGTAAGAATTCAATGATGATTTGTAATTTAACATCCTGGAAATTGCCCGGAATGCCTTTCCAGGCATAGGACCCCAAAGCATGGACCCTCGTTTTAAGTGCTGGGATATCTTTATTTCCTGCATATCGTTAATGGATGACTGGTTATTGTTCATAGATATGACTGCAGAATAGTACTGTATACCCCACAAGCAAATTTATATTCAATATCTGGATTGTGATTGGTTAAAAGGTCGGGTCGTATAAACCCATATAACCCGATTGATGTCTACCTAGTCGGGATATATAGAAAGCAACTCACGTGCGATTGGAAACGATGCTCTCGCTTCGAAAGTTCAGATGACCATATCTCAATATTTATGGAATAACTTTCGCTTACTCGTCAAAATTTAATGGAATAAAGTCATACTGCATTATTTTCACTGAAGTTTCTGACACATAACTCACGAAAAGGTGTCATTTGTTCCAAATATAAAAGTCGATTTCCGAACGAAAGCAGATCGAATGTATTGTAAGTGGGGCGCCTTTCTCACAGTGTTTTGGCAAAATGCGGACAGTTTCGTAACCGAAATGGTCCATTGGATTTGCCCGTTGTACCGTTGGTTATAAATGATAGACATTTTTCAGTATTTTTACTAGAAGATAAAAAGGCTTGATGGGTAATAAATTCGCTATTCAGGTTTTCCCCTTGGTGTATGGAAAGTTACGACCCTCCCTGAAACTCATACACCGTGACGCCTAAGGGTGTAGGAGTTTGGGAGTCGTAACTTTGCATGCACCCGGGGGAAAACCTGAATAACTAATAATATCCCTCCCCTTCTCCAGATTCTTACATCTTCATCAATTTCATTTGTCAGTGTTAAACAGCAATTACAGATGATGAAATACCCCGATATTTGCACTCCGAAAAGAGAATTGCCGTAAATTCAGAGTAAAGTTCGTCACTCTATATAATTCAGAAACGGGTATTTCTCAATTTAAATCCGACAGACTAGTGATAATAACACCTCACCTATTTTTAGGCTACGCGAGGACAAAATATCGTCCCCCAATTATACATCCCAGCTTCATACCATTCCATGACTATTAATTAAAAAGATGGTCTGTCGTATTCGACATAATTCGACATTGTCAAATAAATTGATCTACCTACATAACAATCCACAATCGCGAGGCATGATTTGCACACGAAAAGGACACGAAGAGCATACATGGTTAGGAAATTAAAAGGTTGCACATAGCTAAGGGCGGTAACCAGGAACAACACTGGCGCCGGAAATAAGTGGCGAGTGGTTGGTTTTGGGAGCAGGGGGAGGGTGGTAGCAAGCCACTATATGTCGCCCTTGCCCCGGCCAATATTGACGACGTTCTAACCTTTTTATTATTGAGGAATATTTTTAGAATATTCTATGACCGAATTTCAGAAGAAAAAGCGTTGCTTAAACTGTACGTTTTCACTTTCTTGGGTGATTCCGCTAAAATTTTCTGGAAATTGCTGGTCTGTATAGTCGATTCAAATTTTTCCTTTCATGTTGCTTGGTAAGTCATCTGTATGATATCCCTGAGTGATTTGTTAAATTACAATAAATATATTATAAATAAATACTGGGATCTGGATTGTGAAATACGTGTCGTCAACATCAGTGGATAAAAATTTCGTCTTTGGGAGTTTAGCAGCCAACGTTTATACATGTTGGTTTGACAATCTGACCAGAGAGGTTGCGTTGCCAGAAAAGTCGTCTGCACAGACTGTGCCGAGTGGGTGTTGCAAGTCACACGTTTATTAAAGCATTCCAAGGGTTCTTTCTGTATTATTTGCCATCAGTTGTTAGGATATCAGAAAGGCTTCAAGCTGGTATTGTTATATATATATATATAATTAGCAGCTTAATAACTGGTATTTTGTCCATGGCAGTCACCGATGAATTTCAGACAACGATTTGTTCTGCGCGCATGTACCTAAATTACCCCCACAAAATGAACAAAACTCTATTTTACGTAACGCGCTGATAATTATAATGTTCTGTGATCAGATTATGCGTTTCTGATCCGAGAAAAATGGACTTTCTGAACATTCATCCATCACCATTCCGCCTTTCGGTCTGAGAGCTTCCTCTGCAATGGCACAGAGGTCCCAGCAACGTAACTTTTGAGTCGAGAGGGTCCTTTCTTTCTTCCCACCGTAAATTCTTCTACTTGTATGCGAGGGCATATCAGAAATCAGAATCGGAAACATCAGACTGATGACGGAACCATGACAGAGATATTAAATGGCTTTTTCGACCCCGTTCTTACGCAAGATTAAGACTAACTACATCTAGAATTACAACCAATAATAGCATAACTGAACGTTTCCCGGAGAGGGTGGATAATGAAAAAAACGATTGGATTGGTCTGATATTGACAATGTGCATCCTATGGTTCTCAAGGAACTGTCTACGGAAAGTAGTCCAGTATTAGTAAATATTTTAATAATTCCCTAAGTGACTGTGTTGCGTCAGAAGACCGCAGAGCTGCTAGCGTCATTGTGCTGTTACGTTAAAGAAATCTTCTTGAAGGTGAGCATAGCGAGTGAGATTTGCAAAACTATGGAATCAGTGCTCAAGGAAAAAACATGTTGAACAAAAGAGATGAAAAAACTTTAATCAAAGCCACTAAAGATGGGTTCGCAAGCTGGCGATCATCGTCAACAAATCGTTTTTGTTTTCTGGAAGATATGACGAGACGGGTTCATTAAAGGGACCCTGTGGACAATTTCTATCTAGACTTTCAAAAAGCATTTGATGAGGTACCTCTCCAAAGATTCATTCTGAAAATGAAAGCCTTTGACATTGAGGAAGAAATCTGCTTAAAAGGTCGAGTTGTGTTAAACGGAAATGTCTCGGCATGGAAACCCATCGACAGCGGCGTATCTCTTGACTCCGTACAGAAACCTATACGATTCTTAATTTACATACGTGACACTGATGAAGGAAATGTCAGCCAAATATCCAAATTTGCGGATTACACAAAGTTACTAGCAAAGCGAGAAACAAAGGAAGTTGTATAATTGGTGCAGTATGAACTGTGCAATCTTCATGAGTGGTCAGAGTAATTACTGATGCTGTTCACCCTCACAATTGCAAATTGATTCCTGTTGCTCCAGGGCTCATTCACAATAACGTTAATATTAGAAAACAAGTAGATGAAAAGCAACTGAGGGAGACGAAGCTGATCAGTTCTGTGTCGCATCGACGATACGAGAAGAGGCTGAGAAGATTAAGACTGTATAGTCTGGAGAAAGGAAGATAAGTAGTGAAAAAATTTAAGCATTCGAAATACTGAAAGGATTTGAGAAAAAATACTGTACGAAGCCCTTTCTGCACAGCAGTAACACTGGGGTATTCACTGAGGCTATACGAAGAAAGATCGCGCATACATATAGAGGTCAGGAAGCATACACAAATTCATTAATTCGTGGACTGCACTCCTCTAACTCGTTAGAGATAGCAAATCAGTGTTAGTTAGATCCGCGTAGACCATCATGTACCAGAGACTCTGGGTATTATATAAACCTTTGGCTGTCTGACTCATAGTGCAGTTATAATTGAATTCATGGTAGTAATCACGGTTTTTCCGCCTTTGTGAGTCGCTTCTATTTCTTTCAGTGTTGGTGAAAAGTAAGACATTCAATGAAACTGGTATCTGTTTAATGCTAAACCAATCTAACTTACAGGGTAGTAGAGGAATTAACAAACCTATTGACAAAGGCTTGTTGTTCCTCAATGGACATGAGTGGAGAGAGGTGAGAAACTTGATGAGTCCAGCATTTTCCTCAGGAAAACTGAAACAGGTGAGTACATGCTTCATATTCCTGAAATGTGAACTAACAATGTCACTCTGCATCTGCATCAGTTAAACCGGAAACGTTACGAGGAACTTTTGACCAGAATGCAGGAGCCAGTCCCCGTCCATTGGAACGAATAATCGATAGAATATCAGAATATCGCGAAGAGAACGTCGTGATAAGACATACATTTGAAAGCAACGTTAAATCATGCTTAGTCGCTCACCCCTGCCTAATTGGTATGTAACCAAACAGTCGTATTACTTATATCATTGAATAGATATTGAATCTGTTACAATCGTTAATAACGTCTAGTACAGGCAGCAGCTGAGTTCCGACATCCAATGTCTAGCGGTCGTCCACAAAATAATTTCCGCGTGATTAAAGGAAGGACCTTTGTCCTACGACAGTTAGCATTAATCTCAAATATACATACGATTATTCAGGGCGCTCATAAGGACAAATGTGATATATCGTGATCTAATTCTCTCAAATAAAGCTGGTGTTGTTCGGATGCAGATCAATTTTGAATTGCTCGGGTGATAAAGCACATAACGAACATCACATATCTGGCTGAGACAATGTTCAGAATGACCAAGACTTACAGGTTAGCATAAACCAATGACGTCATCGCAAGCTACCGTCTAGCTATTGATTAAAAGTGACTGGAACTCCATGATTGTATGTAACTGAAAATGACTATCGGTGTGTACATACATCTAAGAGGTTACTGATTTATTACGGAGAAAATTGTAACCCTTTATAGTTTGAGCTTCATGTAGGACAAAACATTTTGCCAGGCACTACCTGACACAATGGCTGTCCGATGTTGTGAAATGTAACTGGGGAGGAGGGATAGTACGGGATAACTCGATTAGCTACTGGAAAGTAGATATCCACACAGAAAGGTAGGCTGTATACACCATTTTCATAATCCTTGCAGTTTTGCGCATGGCACGGGCTAGTGATGTCAAGCGGAGTCGTCTCCAGCTACTGACACACGTTAACCCAATTCAAACTGCACACATATCAGAATATAATCGAGCAAACCTCTGCCAATATCTATCCGATAGTCATTCTGTTTAGTGATTAATAAACCTGAATAGATACCGTTTCAGAAATGTATAAATATTTCCTTTTAAATCGGGCGGCCCTCGGTGGCCAAGCGGTCTAAGGTCCGCAATTTATGTTCCTACTATGGAGGTTTCCTGTTGCTATACTTTTTCCAGCAACATATTTCAGTATAAATAAGTGATGTATTTCATGCTTTCAAATTGCGGACAACAAATCGCGAAAAGGTGTTTCGGTTACCAGTGCTCGAACCCTATTATGTGTGAATTCTGAGACAAAATCTGGTGAGTACCACTCATTGTTGTTGTGTGTTCAGTTCGCTATTTCACTAATTCAATGTTTATTTATGTATTAGAGTAGAAGCAATGGGTGAAACCAGCTTCGGGTCTGGTGTGTATTTGCAAATAACATATAGAAAAGCTGTACAGGTGACTTGGTGCCAGATTCCCTGACGACTCACCATACAAACATTCTAAATTGCTAGGATTTTAATGTATACAGATCCCCAGCTAATATTTCGGAATTTCAGGCGGTTACCTATTTATCCATTGCTATTGGCGATCGCATCTAACACAAATGAAATAGAATGAGACTCAGGAATTATATTATACAGTTTACCCCCTGATAAATTTGATTTATTCGGTTCAATTTATGAACGATAAAATACTGTATCCCTTTACTTATTCATACATGCATTTTGACATGTTATTTCGGAATCTCAATATACTCTCATTCTTTAGATTAGGGTGTGTGTGTGTTTTAAATACTTTTTGTGATTAACCACTAACATCTGTATTACTAATTTCGAAACCGAACATTCATTATTCCCATCATATGTTGTCTGATGCTATGCAATAGTCACATATAAGGTCTTTTTCGTTCTGGATTCGTCTGGAATTTGAGTTTGAAGTCCTGACCGTCCATTTAGGTCTTGGAATGTGGCGTCTCATGTTCAAATGTAAGCAGTGTAGTGATCTACAATGTCTCCCGTAAAACATTAGGTTTTACACTCCCACTATAGTGATTAATAAACCTGAATAGATACCGTTTCAGAAATGTATAAATATTTCCTTTTAAATCGGGCGGCCCTCGGTGGCCAAGCGGTCTAAGGCGCTTCGCCGGTGACCGCTAGCCTCACACCGCTGAACCGGCACGGGTTGGAGCCCAGCTGGTCCATGTATGAAAGTCTGTCAGTTACTTGCGAAGGGTGGTAGTTCTCTCTGGGTACTCCGGCTTCCTCCACCAACCAAGCTGACTGTCACCATATGAGTGAAACAAACTTGAGTGTGACATTAAGCCAAATTCCCTCCCTCCCTCCTTTCAAATCGTGGCGAAATATTTACATGAAAAGATGGTGTCAATTTGCCGGGAATTTTTGTCATATACCCAAGCTGGACTTTTATTATTCTCCTTAAAGGCGCTTTTTGTATCTTCAGCCGTTTTCTTGTAATGTTTAAAAGACAACGTGTGAACGAGCTCCAGCGAATTCCGGAGGCCGAGCGGAACATTCCGACATAGGCCGAGAGATAGCGACATGATAAAAGCTGCTAAAACAGCTGCAAAATACCAGTAAATATGGTGAGTGTTCATGTTTTCTAATATAGACCATTAATAAAATTTGAAGGTGTTATGGTAGGACTAGGGAAAATTAATGGCTATTTTAACAAATATAGGCTGCCGAAAATTGTTGAAAAATGCTAAAGACTCCAATCTCAGCACTTGCACTCTTCAGCTTTTTATAAAACGGAGTAAATCGGTAAACGGGCGAGATTATTATACTTTTCTGAACCATGGCGGTTACGTAGAAATAAAACTATTATCAATGTGGTCAAAAATTCTAAATACGGTGAAAGAAACGGCAGTCGTAGATTGTGCTGAAAACTGGGATCTACATAATGTCGACCACGTTGGGAAAAGCTTTAAATGATATCTTTATTATAGAGAAAAAAAAGAAATTGTTATCCATAGAATAGCCTTGTGTTATTAATTTTCTGTTGATACTTATTTTATTTTTGACCACATTATCAACAGTTTTACCTTCACGTAACCCCTATAGTTCAGAGAAGTATTCTATTTTTGCCAGTTTACCGATTTACTCCGTTTTAGAAAAAGCTGGACAGCGAAAGGGCAAATCCGTCATGTAAGACAGATACAATAGGTGACTGCATGTGGGGAACCATTCAACCAAGGAGTGAAAAGGGCCAAGTATATTGCACGCAAAGTGTTGCTGATTGAAGTTGTCTTACATGACGGGTCTGCTAGCGAAAGTGCCGTGATTCGAGTCTTTCGCAATCTTCAACAATTTTCGGCAAAACTATGTTTTCTAAGTCCATGAATTTTCCCTAGTCCTACCATAATATCTTTAAATTTTATTAATAGTCTATATTATAAAAAAAAGAATATTTATCATATTTGCTGGGGTTTTGCTCGATTATATTCTGATTTACATCTGAGTCGTGTGTCAGCAGCTTTTAACATGTCGGTATCCGCCGGCCTTTTGTGGAATGTTGTAAAATAGGAATGAAGTGAACTGTTCTGACTAATCGTACAATACCATTCCTTTCTTTGTCTTTAGATGTTTGGTTTGGTAAATGAGTGTGGAAAACAATTGGGCGAAAATTTTGCAGACTGCGTTGAACAAGGAGTAAATGCAACAGTTAAGGAGTAAGTATCACCAAACTTAAGGTTCTTCAACATCCTCCTCCTAATCATGGGTGGGGGGGGGAGTCATTTAGGTGAAATTTATGGTTTCTTTCTTGCAAAGTTTAAGTAAAGTCAACAGCGCTCGTTTAGTTTATGGTCTGTCAGACTAAATACGCTATTCATTTTATCATGGTTCTCACAACAGCGTTAACTTTCAACATTAGGATATTACTTTTAGAATGACAAAGGATTTAGAATGATAAAGAATTTGTTCAGCACTATTCTGCTCTTGTCCATTTACAGTGGACTAATTCGTTGAATTCAGAAGAGGAACGGTCGCATTGATAGCTAAGCTTAGAAAGTACCTTCGCTTCACGAGATTGTGTTTAGTAAAACACAACAACCATGCAATTAAATATTTTCCTTTATGGGCGTATGAGTCGGCATGTTACAGGAAATGTGGAGGCAGATCGTGTTATCCTATAGAGACTATACAGTTGGTGTGGTTTTATACAGCGATCCGGGCAGAAAAGCGTTGTATTATAGATTCAATTTCCTTGTCTGGCCTCTTTGTCATGTGAAGAATTGTGCGATCAGCAATTGTTGACTAGGATCACCGATAACGTTAACTGCTTTTGTTTCTAAAATCACTTAAATTCAATGTCTGGTTATATGCACGGCATCTCGGCTCATCCTTGCCATGAAAATGTGCAAAGTGGAGGGGATTTCTTGTATATTGACATGTAATGAGGAGAATAGCTCATTCCCTATTACATGCACCGATGGCATATATAATATGCTTTATCAATTGAAAGGAAATGTTGAAAGCGACGTTAAACCCTATTCACTCATTCACTCCTTGAAAGGAGAAGCAATATTGAAAAGTTGTACTCATTCCACGACAATTCAAAGTATAGTTAAGCCATGGGAAATTGGTTTCGGCAAGCCGAAAAATTGTTCTGTACTCGGGATAAAAAATATTGGTTGCAATGGTTGCAACTCTAAAAGATTATTCATATTGCCATTTTCCATGATCTGTTGATTCCATTACTAATTGATTAGTAAACGACGGAAAATTATTTCATGACTGGTGATGGAAAGGCGATTTATTGGTCTGTGGTACTGCATGTAGCACAAAACGTTCGAATTATTACGGTTCTTAAATGAGCTTTGGCTTTGTACATATTTTGTTCTTAGATGAGCTTTTTTTGTTCTTAGATGAGCTTTGAGCTTTGTGCATGAACAGGTACAATAAAAGCGTACCTGAGGTACAACACATATCAAGAATTGTTAGATTCTTGCTATGTGCTTTAGAATAGGTTAACCAGAAGACTATACTGTAAAGTCATGTGGCTCTGCCAGTGTGTCGGCACCTCTTCCCACTTTCCTTATATGCGTTGTAATTTCAACGATAGCCTTTGATTTTGAGACATAACGTCAAATATTCATTTCAAGGCAGCATAGACTCTGTCCAGCAATGCTCTGTTCCCGTTCCACACTGCAATGTATTTCAACAGACAACAGAATGCTATAAAGCGCAACAGTTAACAGCAATAAACTTTGGGTGAATTTGCTTTTGTGCCATCTGATTGTGGCTCGACACACCACAATCATACCGTCATACACTAAGTCTTTGAAAAGGCAGCTGACGTAAATTTGAAGTCGCACCCCTGCTCTGGTCTGCCGTTCTGGCTGATTTAAGTGTTTTCGTTTTCTGTCCAACTGGTCGAATACAGTGAAAATGAACATGACTTGGATGGGACTAAACATTCAGCAACAAAAAACAACGACTGCATTTGAAAGACCACGCTTGATTAAGGGGTCACGTCCAATTAATCAAGGCACTTTGTCGATGCCTTCGAGATGGATCGAGAAAGGACCTCGTATGATAAGATGGACAAACGGCCCCGGCGAGCAGTCTATTCACAGCGGATCACGTGACTCCAGTGGAATTGAATGGATTCGAGATGACCGCCGTGAGCGCGGTTTGCAAGGCCAAGCATATTGTACTCGTGGTTTTACACCCTTTTCCGTCTTATTAAATTGGTGCTGTTATATGATATCTTCGTGCCATCCCTGTTACGTTAATGCCGTTAATTGCATCAATAAAAAGTTGAATACGGAAATTAAATGAATAGATTTTACTCGCCACTCGCTGAATTGAGTGTCCGCAAGTCTAATTTTTTAACAGAATCAACGTCAACTCTCGTAGGGTCATTTTTGTTTTGGCGTGTGCAATGTGGTAGGTGCCGAGCATCCTATATGGCGTTCGACTGACAATCACGCACAATGTGGTGAATAAGGGTAATCAGCAATGTTCAAAGTTTCGAATGCATATGCCCTTAGTTCATCGTGCCCATAGTAACTGTTGCACGACCAGTTTCAGTTGACCGAAACGTCTTTCTGGGTTTACGCTGATCACCAGCTGCATATGCGCCACGTCTTTACTGATGATAGAACTTTTGTCGGTAAGGATTAAAATAGATGCGCTATGGCGGTAAACTACATTTGTCTATTTATCCATTATGATTGGTCAACAGATAATTTTCTCATTTGGCCTTGGCAAGGCCAATGTTGATATCGCCTACATCCCAAAGGTTAGTAAATATTCTTAATCATGGACATATATATATATATATATATATATATATTTATATACGAATTCAACGCACAGAACTATTTCCCTGAGACCACTTTTGATACGACTAAATACTAAGTTGATCAAATAAGTTCAGATATTGTTGTGTGCAATTCTCTAATCACGCGGGCAAAACTAGCACGGAAAGATAAAAGTTTGCTGAATATTATATCTTGAGACTATTTCCACTCATTCTTTCTACTAACAAATATTCACATATATATTGTAATCACGGTGAAAAATCGAAAACTGCATAAAACTATTCAAACATTTTGGACAAATATTTTGGGATTCGAACCAGCAGATCATTCAATCAAAAAGATAACTCTTCTCGCGATTCTATCCATTCGGCCACTTCGTACTAGTACATTTAACAATGCTCCAATTATCGTATTTGAAATTGAACACCAAATGACCAAATACAATATTCCATTAAGTTTCATTTTTTATATGAAGATAAACGATAACCAAAACGTGCTTTGTTGAACAACTAGGGATTCAAAAGAGGAATGTTATGTGTGAATATTTTTATGGTTATAGTTTATCTTCATATATTTACAGATAGGCAAACCGTGCTTTTTCAACCCGAAACTGTCAATTTCAAACAAACCTACCACTTTGGAGAGCTCTTGTTAAAAAATCATGGCACTCATGCTCTCAACATTTCAAAGAGAGTTAAAAAAATGTCATAGTTTATGCTAATCGAGACGAGCATTTCATATTTTAAGTTTCATTTTTCATCTACAACCGTACCTCACCTGGGGCGGTTTGTCCACCTTAACGTACCAGGTCCTTTCTCGGCTGAAACCGGTAGGGCAGAACCGGGACCCCTGAAGATGTCTCCCGGTTTGCTCCCGGTTCTATCTCGATCGAAACGTCCCGGTTTTCGAAATGGTTACAAAATTGATCGGTAATCTCGAAGGGGGTCCTGGTTTCACTATGTTCGTGTTTTGTTGCCGTTAATTTGTACTATATTAACTTCTCAAGCGATTAGAGTTTTGCCCTGGTATCATATTTATGGGTCGCTCGTCGCCTACGTATATCGCGGCCAAAATATAATTCAGAAAACTGATTTTTAAAAGATGTTCTCAATGTTATTCATCGTTCAATCGATATATCTATGTCCTGATGTTTCGTGAATTCAATTAAACGAAAACTTGCATTTATCTATATATAAAGTATGATTATATAATCCAGATGTCCCACAGATTAGTTTCATGTAAACTAGAATGAAAGTAACTCTGAAAAGTGATGTCATTGTGCTATTCTATATTCCGGTACAGGTTATACCATCGTCAGGAATATACAGGTAGCAACAGTTCAAGTGTATATAGGTTGGATACAGTTAACCGTCCAAGCTGAACGTTCTATATACAGGGGATAGTGAGCAGTTTTATGTTGTGATCGGGTTTATTGTTTTGTAAAACTGATCACTATCCATGATTATATAATTTAGTGAACTTCTCTCATATTGATAATTGCTTGTTTATCGGACTAGTATCCGTCGCGGAATAGATGACACGTCAACTGGATTTGATCTCAATAATAATGGTATGGAAGCATGCGGTAATTATTGCTCTATAAAGTTTTTTTTTGACCAAACATGGATCGTTTTAATCGAAAAATGAAAGTTGTGTTAACAGATTGACCGGTGTATTACTTAGGTGTGTAATTTGTTTTATAATTTGGTAGTATTCATTACAGATTCCATATTTGGGGGAATTACTGTCTTGTTTATAGTTCAAATAGAGAGATTATATCAACAACGTTCATTTCTGACATAAGCTTGCTCGGAAGTGGTTAGCGGGAACACTTGCAATCGGAAGTAAAGGTGTTGATAACTCACCCCACATGCAGTGGGTCGGTGAAAACCCGTCGGCTTGAACAACAGGGAAGCGAGAGGGGTTAATTTCTATGAAAGAAAAAACTGAAACAGCACTGTTGGCGGGGATTAATAATATACTCACGCTCTATTATTTATTGCCGATTTCATGTGTCCATGAAATTAACCAAATAATGGAAGTAATCACCGCCAAATTCAGAGGGTAATCAGGCTTTATACCAACGCTTACATACAATTTACTATAAACGATACCACGTTTCGTTTGTCTGCAAACTTCGATCGAGCGTTTATGTTCATAATCTCCGGTTTTCATTGAATTACCAAACGTTCCAGTGATCTTCGTAGTCTCTTTATTTCTGAATACGGGGAAAATCTCTGGCGATGAAGATATCCAATTCTGATCAACTTTCAGAGAAACATATGAAATTAAAAAAACAAAACAAAAAAAAACAGGTTCAAAATAACTAAAAAATAATGAGCTGGAATTGGCGATGTTTTTTTTTCTTTCCATTTATAACGTTTAGAGAAATTGCGCTGTCTTAGCACGTATGCGACTACAGATCTCTAGACGGAATAACAAAATAATATTAAATGCTTCATGTTCAGTCTAGTTCACTTAAATGCGTATGTATTCGCCGAGATTATCTCGCTGCCACATAATATATATATACGGAGCATACGCCTTCCGAATGATTCAAACTTTCATTTGATGGCATCTCGATTCCATTCTCGAAACATGTCAATTTATTTCGAGGAGGATCGATATGGTCTTGCGCTTCGAGAGAAAACCGGGAGCAAACCGGAACAAGGATCGATAGAGATAAACCGGGACCCTTCGAGACGAGATATTTGTCGGTTTTACTCGTTTATCGAGAAACCGTCTCGATCGATTGGACGTGACCCCTAAGAACCGTAGTAATGGAGAAGAGCAGCATATACTGCCGAACAAATTCTTACAACGATGGAACGAACGTTCGAAATCTTTTGTCATTATAAAAGTAATATGCTAATGTTGAAAGTTAACGTTGTTGTAAGAATCGTAATAACATAAAACATATTTCTCTTCTCCGTAACGTACTGTATCGCAAGCTTCCAGAAGCCATGCTGTCTTTGTTCGGCTGATAAGATTGACACCGATCTGCTAATGAGTGCCGGGTACATCTGAGTTTTTAGCAGCGCCTCCCTTTTTCGATATTGCGCTTAAACCCAGTTATGTTTGATTGTTCCGTCTTTGTGCATATTTCATAACATCCTTCTGAAGAATGTCTTAGTTCTCAGTTTAGTCGTATTTTATCTACCGATTGGCATTAAACCGTTTATCGTGTAATGCAATAAGATACTATTTGAATGAACTATGTAATTGTCCTATGTTAGACCCTTACTTCGAAGAGTTTTCCTTTGCCATCGTTATCATTTTTGTGGGCCAGTATATCGATCGATCTGTTGGGATCGACACACTGGCTTGGTTAGTCACCCATAGTAGTTCTGGATATAAAGAGACCAACCGGCTTCCTGTAAATCAAACCAATCAGAGAAAGCGCTGAGCTAGCTGATTACGCCAATCCGCTGCGAGGTTTGAAATATGGTATAAGTTTCATCGCTGGACGAACTACTTTGATGTCGGGCTGAAATCGACATCGGAAGGCAAAGTAAAGGCGTGGGATGAAATATATGAGATTGTATAATACAGGCAACGACTCAAGAACCTAATCGAATCTCCAAAAATGTCCCGGTAAACCCCATGCAAGGATTTAGGATTTACCTGGACTCGGATTGTTATAGGTTCGGGTGTATTCACAAGATACAGTTTGCCCTATCAACTTCATCCAATAGTTCAATGTGTTAGTCGCTTTGAAACAATTGTCTCTGATTTTGTGATTAATGCTGCTGATAATTTTTGTGCAAATCTTTGTAGCATGAGCACAGGATTCTAATCGATATGGCTCTTCGGACGCTTAGCGTCTGGCACCTGTATACCATTACCTGCAGCGCCGAATCATAATTACATCGTCTCAATTGTGTAATTGTTTAACTGTGTTTAACAGGTTATATGGTGCCTTCAGCATGGATGTGACCGCTTCTACAGCATTTGGTCTTAATGTTGACTCCCAGAGAGACCGAGATAATGTGTTTATCAAACACATCAAGAATATTCTCAAGATCAAGATGAATGTAATGCGCTTTGCAGCATGTAAGTGGATTCTTTAGTCAATCATTCAACATCGTTAAGAATGTGATAATCTTCTAGATATTTTTCGAAACAAACTTCTCCAATGTGATTTAGATCCGACACCTTATGCCCAATGGGGCTCCTGAGGCGACTAGCTGGAGCACCCGTGGAGTTCCCGAATGTGAAAAGGAACAGAACCCCACGCGTGTGGCTTCCGGATGTGAAAAGGAATAGGAACCAAATGTCGTGGTATGACTGAAATAGTGTTGAAAGAGACGTTAAATCATATTCACTAACCCCTTGATGCAAAATCGTATTGATCATCTACATAAGTTATTTCAATTTGTAATTTAACCAAGGAATCCGCATCCGGAATCTATTTTAAATTCTATGAGCCAATAAAGGCGTCATTTCGACATTCAGTAATCAACCGTCGTCGGTGTTATTCACACAACACTGTTCAATCTGTCCATTCAAGTTTTGAGCATTTTTATCTTCATAAAATTCTGTTGAGTCCGTCATCGCTCTATAGATAGTTATAACACGGTGGTGATTTGCTTGTAGCGTTTTTCCCGACTTTAACTGGACCCTTGAAGAGATTTGTAGTGGGGGTGTGGCCGAATGAAACTATCCGATTTTTCGAGGAGAGCATTAAAAGGACGGTGGAACAGAGGCGTCAAGAAGATGAGGTATACTATGCCGTAGTATTTTTATACAATTTTACAATTTCAAACCATATTACGAATTCTGCAATGATAAATACAGAAGACAGTTCGGGCATTCAATAGACGGCTTTTGTCCACGAATGAACACATTTGGTGTTCTGAAAAACACAAAACAAATAAGAATGAACAAAATGGCTAAAATGATCTAATTGTTGTTTTTAGCCTTTTGCATAGTTTGATTTCTTTTTTTACAGAAAAGATCAGATTTACTTCAGTTGCTCATGGATGCAGAAGCGGAAGACAGTGTGTCCAATGGAGCTACGAAAACTACACCCGGAATCATCACGGCAAATATCTCCACAAGAGTGACCAAGAAACGTACGACTGGTTAAACCCTCCAAATATTCAGTATACTTGAACACGTAAATCAGCGACACATAACCGAAGAAGTATATCAAAATATCGTATATTTTTTCTTGTATTCACTGTTCATAATGTGTATGCTAATAATATCGTAAACAATATTAAAAGTAATAACATATGTTAATGTCGATAACTGTCAAAAGCTGACTTCCCCCTCTCTTTAGTCTTGGCAAATGTTTCTTCTAGACTCGAGCTGATGTACCTGCAGTGACAGACGTAGCTGCTGAAGAATGATAATATCCAAGACTGGACACCCGTTGAAATTATAGAGGAAGTTTATCTATTTCCCATATATACATTTTGGCAATCATTAGCCATAGGTTGCGCGAAATGTCACCATTGTTCGCGTGACGTCGCATCGATGTTAATGTACCGGGCAGTGCTTCAACATTGGTAATACTGGAATACTCGGAAATATTGGCTTTTAAGCTATTGCAAAACCGAACAACTTTGAACATGTTATTGTCCCGAAGTTGAAAGGACTTCGCGAACAAAACGGTAGAAGTCCGTGAAATAATCCTACATTGTCGATACAAACAAGTGGCGAGTGTAAGCGTAACATCAAAAGGCCAATGACGAAGGCCCGGAAGCAGGGTTTCGATCAGGATGGGAAAGGGGATCGTTTCCAACTGAAATGAAATTAAGTAGCGTGCTTGGGCGTCTAGGCTTCATGGTAACGCATTCTGGAGCATTCTAGTGTTTCAAAAGAGCTTACAAGTTTTGAAATTATTTCCCATTCCAAACTTTCTGAAATTGCGAAAAGGTTAAAATATCAAGCATGTATGTATGGCCAAATATAATCGCTGATTTGACATATTACAGAACCAAAAGATGTTCCTAGTTTCTCAAAGAGTACCGTACGGTAAGGCACAGGACCCAGTCTAAAATCAATCAAGCAATGGTGATTAATAAAACAATGCTGATTAATCGATGTTGAATCCATTTTGTTGTTGTTATCGTACCACTGTATATATAGTAATAGTAATAGTAATAATAGTAATATCTCTATTCTTTATAGTGGTAGGTACAAAGTCATATTGTAATACTAAAATACATGTGATAGCATACCCAGTCCTATACAGGACTTATTAACCACTCTGATCCCTTATTCGAAATTAATTTGTCACGTGGATCGCCTTGGATATAAAAAGTCATGCCTCTTGCAGTATGCCAGCTTGATGAAATGACAAAAATTTCTCGTGTGGTTTTCAAACAAATAGTTCAATCTTTCATCATCACTAACCCCATTGGAAAAGATAATATCTCTTAATAGCTGTAATCTTTCTGTCTCGTACAATTCACAATAAAATAGAAAATGTATTTCATCTTCTAAATCTCGACTACTACAAAATTCACAAATCCTTAACTCAACATTTTCTCCTCTGAGATATATATGGCTTAAACAATTTTTTATTTCAGTAATGGATCAGTGAACAGGACAAGCCTATATTAACACCTCTCAATTTTAATGCAAACAAGATGGCGGATGGTAAATGGAACTGAAACAGTTGTGGGAATAAAGAAAGCAATATATAAATACATAAATCAATACGTAGGTCTTGACAACTAATTCCGTTAGATACAGATTTTCTTGAACAACATTCGC
Organism: Hanleya hanleyi; assembly: GCA_036873755.1. Classification (NCBI taxonomy): domain Eukaryota; kingdom Metazoa; phylum Mollusca; class Polyplacophora; order Lepidopleurida; family Hanleyidae; genus Hanleya; species Hanleya hanleyi. The sequence continues at coordinate 38,385 of JAVTVY010017155.1, read as the reverse complement.
ATTGGAATGTAACTTTTAAAATCGTACATACATCTTCTGTCGAAAGTAATATAAAAATATCCATTACTGACAAATCATGAGTGATCGACAAACATTCGACTGATCAAATTTCCTAAATCTTTCGGAGTCTATGCACAATTTTTTTTACACTGTTCGCTATCTCTACATTCGATTCGTCATTCAGATCTTGATTTCCAAATCTATGAAATTCAGCGTAGTGTACTAGTTCAAAGAACGCAGTTTGTCTCTGAACGTTATATTTTACAAGAGAACATGCTCGTTGTCTTCATACGGGTAACCGCAATTACACACAGGCGAGTCTTGTATGAATCTATTAAATTTACGCGCATTCAAACCCCTACATGGCAAACGCATTTGTGCGTGAAGAATCTGCTCTATCCTCATTCCCGAAAAGAATTACCATGAAGTTTTGATCTCCTTCGATTTCAAAAAGTTTTTGAATTATTTGTAACTGTCAGCAGTTCTAATTTCAATGTAAAGGTTGTGAGGGGAATGAAAGACTTAGGATAAAGTTGTGCTCGACAATTTGAAACAGAATCATCTGCGGCATTTCGAAGTGGGCATTCCGTTCTGTACGATACTGTCTTGGGACAAGTGAGGCAAGGAAAGGGGGACATGTCATTGATCATTTCATAAAATAAACTAAGTGTATGTAGGTTACTTCGTTCCTTGAGCGTGATAAATCATAACTGTATATATATGGATAGAAAAGGACAGAAACGGCTTTTACAGAAACGGATTTGATATTTTTGAAACAGCATGATGTCTTGCTGCCATCATTGAAAACTGTTGACCGCATCTCTCTTGCGGAAAAATAACCCAGTTTTATGTATACTATTATTTATTCTTTTAATTTGATGTTAATGCTATTATACGAATTAGGTCTTTGGGTTATAGACGCAGAAATTATTAATGGATGACCGTTGAATATTGAATGACGGACTAGACACTTGTATTTCAGACCGATTCTGAAGATAGGACAAAGAAAGCTCAAAGCCTAACCTTTTTCTCTCACCTCAGTTGTGCAGTGTCTCGGCATAATCATCGATAGATTGTAAGAAATTCCATTACTTTTGCCGCTAACGGCAGGTATCACAGACGACTCAACTATCGGTTCTGCTGGTCTAACCCGCCATTATTTATCTGAAAAAGCTATTTCACAAATCAACGCGCCACCGGTTGATGTCAAGGTCAACTGCTCATGTAACGAATGATTAGGGGGGATTGCAGTGATATGACTGGCAGTAACCGGTGACGCGTGGGTTTGTGGGATAGGTTTTTCAGTTAAATATTGGCGGGTGAGACTAGCAGTACCGATAGTTGAGTCGTCTGCGATATCTACAGTTAGTGGAAGAAGTAATGGAAAATTTTGCAATCTATCGGCAGCTATGCAGAGAGGAGATGCTGCACAACTAAGGTGAGTGAAAAAAGTTAGCTTCAGATCTTTCGGTGTCCTATTTTCAGAATAGATCTACAAGCCGTTTCTGTCGTTGTCTTTCCATATATATATACAGTGGCACGTTAGCGTGTAGTAACAGCAACACGATAGATCAATTGTTTTACTAAACAGCATTGTTTTATTTTAGACGAGTCCTTTGAGTAAGGCGACGATTCGGTCCTGTTAGATGCGGTTGGAGTTCCAAAAATAAAATATTAGCTTTGAACAAGATTATTCGGTTGGCGTAAGTTTGATCTTTTGTTGCACACTCGGACTAAATTTCAAGACATCGAGTCTCGTGGTGTTCGAATAACAAGGACGCGAAATAGTGTACGCATGACAAATCCATGATTTGTGGTGTATTTTCACGCTGAAATTGAAATGCTTTCCTGGTTGGTGTATAGATCCGGCGCCTACCGTCTTGAGAAAATTGCGTGTTCATATACGCAACGGGAAAAGCACCATGTCTTCATTTGTTGCATGTGCTCTTGGTTTGAAGGCTTGACGACTGATGAGTTGGTGGCACAGGCCTTCCTCCTTTTCGTAGCTGGTTATGATACCACGTCTTTGACCTTACAGTACCTGTCCTATAACTTGGCTTTAAATCCCAATTGTCAGGAGAGAGCTTACCAAGAGATACAGGATATCATTGGTGATGTAAGTAAAGCCAAGTTTGAATGTTAGTACACTGCTTGTAATTATATATTTAATCCTGTCATGCACGTCCAGGCGATCTGGAGGATGTCCCAGCATGTTATTTTCGTTACCACTTCCATATCATATAGCTGGGCCAAACTCTACCAGAAAATGTAAAAACAACCCACCATAATGACGTCATCATCAAAGATGCTATTTTCCCCTATTTTATTTTACTGATTTTCTTGGGTTTTTTTTTCTTTTTTCTTCACTCACAAACTAAATTAATAGGACGAAAAATAATTAGTCTTGTCAAAATTAATCCCTATCATGCCCTTTAAGGCAAGGAAAATGCAAATAAAATGGACAGGGCAGATAGAAAACGCAATCTCATTGCTATCAATGATTCCTTGCACATAGGGTTATGCAAATAGTTATCAAAATGACGCTGATAATATTGGAGGATAAAGTTTGGTAGGGGTATGTGTGAAGGGGGAGGGAGCGGGTTAGTTTCGGGACATAATGCCCTCCTCCTTCCAAACTAGACAGGGTTAATGAATGGTGCACGTGGACTTGTATTATGTTTTGAAAATGATCTTAGTTTCTAAGCCTACATCCTGTATATCGGTCTGATCAAAGTGCTCGTCCAAGCTTGTGTTACGTTATCACCTACTAAGTAAGATCATCGGAATATAATGTTCTTCAGTACATCTATCTTTCAGGCTGATCCTACTTATGAATCCGTATCCAGGTTGACTTACCTAGAACAGTGTGTACATGAAGCACTGCGCTTGCACACTCCAGGACATAGGTGAGTATATGCACGATAAGATAGATTTGTAAATTTGCAACGGGATTTGCAAGATCTTGGAATTATGGTTACTGGCACTTCCAGATAATGATAAATCACTGAGCTGAACCCATATGGAAGACACAAAACAGACCAAAATAACGCCTTATTATTCCGTTGGAAAGAGTCATGATAAACCGAAGTTCCGGAGACATTCTGTTCCTATATTGATGAAATGTTTTAACTTCTCTTGAAACATCGCACTGGATGGAACGATAGTTATCCCCATGAGTATATAATGATATTGATCATGTTATCTCCCTGATCCAAGACCATGCAGACACCTCAGGATTATTTTCACATGTTTTTAAGGGTATCTTCGATGGAATTTTCAAATGGCCCAAATGGCTATTAAACGTTGAAATACATTCTGTACTATTTTTTAATTACCTGAACTGAGGATAAATAGTGACGAAAGTGATGATAGTGATAAATAGGGAATCTGCAATCTGTTCGCAGTTAAATTCAATGAATTGTTCGGCTACCATGTTCATGTACAGTAGTACAAAATATAATCGTTCAGATGAATACTCACATAATAAATATTACGAATATAAGTTGGGGCTATCTTGCCGATCAGCGCAAGTAGCCTTATAATTACAGTGCTCGTAGTGGAACAACCATCGGGAGAGAGAGAGAGAGTGAGAGAGAATTACGGTTAAACGTCGCGTCCAGCAATACTTCAGCTATATAGCGACGGAACAACCATCGGATTAGTTATCGATGTCCACAGACAAAAAGTACGCAATTCTAGAATATATTGACACAACCATAGATGGACTGTTCTGTCAACTTCAGTTTGAAGTATTGAAATTACGATATGGTCACACACAAGAAAATAACCGGTGCATGATCGAGAGATTAAATCTCGCTAATATATCCAGCTAACATCGGATACACCTGTTGTGCACCCCTGTTGGCCGACCTGTATCTGTTCTCTTATGAATATGACTATATGCAGGCGCTTTCAAAAACCGATCCATTCCAAGCCCGTTCCTTTTCATTCACCAAACGCTATATAGACAATCTTCTCGCTGTGGATAATCGCTATATAAATGACACAGTGAAGGATATTATGAGTTATCCAGTGTTGGGGAGTAGGATACGGGAATTTATCCTGTTTTCTGGCGAAAATACCCCACGACCGCGAAGCGGGAGTGGGGTATTCGCCAGGAAACAGGATAAATTCCCGTATCCTACTCCCCAACACTGGATAACGAATTTATTTCTACGAGCAGCCTTTTAAACTTGGAAAGAGACGTGGTAAACTGGGTCTAACACTTGCTAACCAAATACGAAAAAAGTGAGAAGGAAAACGGCAGGAGACGCGTCAAATATTTTGAAATATTCGGAATCAGCATGGTATATTTGGTCATATTTCACAGAAATATGACAGGAAATGTTGACTTTTGCTCGAAATTATAAGTCAAAAGACCCTACAGCGCTAGAGTTTGATCGCTGACTCTTCGCCCGAGCCAGAGTCGAGTCGACGAAAAACACTGCACACTCGCTAACCAAAACGTCTGAAAATGGTCTAATCTTGAATTAAACAGCGTGTATTAAAAATGTGTACTATATGCTAACAGTATATTGATTCATATAACCTAGAATTGTACACGTCAAATTCATGTGTTCTCGAGTATCAGCGGTAAACTCCCACAACATGCACATTGTTTACCGAGGTCGATCGTCGAAGACCAAGACTGGGTCAAGCGTCAGCCAGATTTCGTTACCGTAAGCTGTTCAAAATCATCAGTCTCTACTCACAGTCACAGTACACTATCTTTTCCAGATTTTCCCAGTAACTGTTGGACATTTTATCGATCAGATATACGGAGATGATATCCGGCATATTCTTTCCAGTTCTGTCACTGGCAGAACACTCCAGTAGCCATGTTTGTTTACACTGAACACGGTGGCTAGCCCCGCCTAGAGGTCAGTCAGTGCAGTAGATTCAAGATTCAAGAATTTTATTGTACGAGACACTCCATGCTGAGCAGAGTACAACGAACGCCAAAACATTGTCAACAGTTAAATTTTAAATTTGAACAATAAAGTATACATAACAAAGGATACATAATTAACCATTTAGCTTTTTCGTGTTATTGGTACGGTATACAGAGTAGAGTAGGAGACGAATATTTATCCTCACTTCACGTGACCGCACTCGGCCAATGAAGACCCAGGATCTACTGGGAGTAGAAATAAATATCCACATTCACTGAACTTGAAGGAAACTACAGATAGCCCTACAGATCTATATGGATCTATATCTCTATAAAAATGAAGCAGGCATTCTCTCTCGTCGACTTTATGACAAAAAAGATTATTACAATTTCGACATCGTAAACTATCCCTTTTTGGACAGTAATATTGCAGTGGGACCTGCATATGGCGTATACATATCTCGCCTAGTAGCATTTGCTAGATCCTGTGCTAAATGTGACGATTTTAATCAACGTCACAAAACATGTTGCAGAAACTTATAAAACAGGGCTATTCCACAAAGCGCCTCCACTCAAAGTTTCTCAAATTTGGCGATACATATCGCATAATGATAGCGAAATACGAGCTTAGCGTGCCAGATCTATGATGTTACGTTTCGTACCTTGCGTCTAATTCCGCTTAACCCGGGGCTAGGGGCCGTATGAACCCATGTATTTCAACATCCTCATGGTGCTCATATGATCCGTTACAATCAAAGCGTGAATAAGGCACATCTAGATGACGACTTTACAACCATTGTTATGGATTAAGAATACTGATCAGCGATACGGATTTTATATTTTTGTCGTCATCATTGAAAACCGTTGACCGTTTCTCTATTGTAGGAAACTAGCATATGTTTATATATACTATGATTGTTTTTTTGAATTTGGTGCTAATACTGTTATATGGAATGTGGAATAGGTCTTTGGATTATGGACGCGGATATTCTTTAATGGACGACGGCTGAATTATGAATGAGGGACTAGACGCAAGTAACAGAATTGGTCAAACTACATTTTTAAAGCCCAGCTGTACTAAAGCATTTTAAAGATAGTTAATATTGCATGATATTTATTTATTTATTTATTGCACTTCAATATTCACCAGAGCAGTGATCACGTCTTGGAAGCAGTCGAAATTTTCGGTTTTTGTTCAACTTTTTGCTGTGAAAATATCAGCGGATGGAGCAGAACTTTATTTTTTTGATGTTGCGTCACATGTATGCACCTTGTGCTGAAATACCTCTATTTTAGAGACTGCTCCCTGAAAGCTTTTCGCTGAGCCTTACTGAGTTTGCTCGAATGTTTTCAGGTATCTTTTGCCTTTCTCCGCTGATTTGTTGAATATTTCGACTAAGTTTCATTTTTCCATGGTTTCAATGACACGAGACGAAAATGAAGATTACTTTCAGTCGATTTCCGGTCAGTTTTCCCCTAATTTTCAAGATTTGTGCTATATTTCAAGGATCGAACGTCAGATTTTGCAAGACACTGGTTTATCAAGTATCTTTACAAACACGAATGGCATTTTCAGTTGTGTTTGCCGGATGGCCGTCAACTGGTACTATATAAATTGCCCTTGTGTGGAAAACGACGAATTATAACACATATAAGGGAAGTGGGAAGAGGTGCCGACATACTGACAGATTCGTGATATGTGTTGAGTATCTCAGATACGCTTTTATTGTACCTGTTCATGTGGCAACTTGGATGATATCACCACACGGCCCCTAGCACCGGCATAAGCGGTATTAGATACAAATCTAGAGTGCTATGGTGGAAATGCTCTGACAACTCGTATATTGGTAATTGGTGAGCTGTTTCGCTGTGACAACTCGTACACTGGGGTTTGGTGAGCTGTATCGTCGTCAGATGAAAATGACCGCATTTAACACAAAAGACTATTCTGTAATAACCAATTTCCTACCTCGTGTATAAAAACAATGGTCGACATCGTATTATTAACCTCTACCGATTGTAAACGAACAGAGTTCGATTGAAACCAACTCGGTGAAAGTTCACTCACCTGGAGTTACCTCGCGGCCCGAGACTCACAAATTCGAAATGGCACATGCCGCTGAGCTGATAAACCACTGACTGAAGTGAGTAACAGCTTAGGTGTGCAATAACAAAGTACACATCCCCAGGCTACGTTCGAAGTGGACAATTCAGAGAACGTTCTTCTCTGACTGAGATAGGAAAAATGGCTGCAAGAGCGAAGACCTGACGCCACAATTCAGTCACGCGCTAGCTCGGACAATTCATATGCAGCTGCATTACTGGGAATTACATCCATGCTGACACGATGCTCGTCCATTAACATCAGACGAGTTATTTGTGTGAGCTGATCTGTCATCACAGCTCCGGAGATAGCGTATTTAATTCCGCTTAAGCCGGTGGTGGTGGGGGGTTGATTATTTCATAAAATCGCGGCTGAGATACTAAGGCTACGTCCGAGAATCCACAATGGTCTACAGCACTCAAGTAGACCGAATTATTATATTTCAGTATAACTCGTGTGGCAGCATCAGACACCAAACTGGGTGATTACCTGATTGACAAGGGGTCTGTTGTCATGCTGCCCTTGAATGGTATTCATCACAATCCCGAGTATTATCCAGACCCAGAAGTCTTCGATCCGGACAGGTGAGACAAGAATATTTGACTATATAAAGTAACTAGTATATTTGACTATTCTTACCGTAATATATGACTTATCAACAATATCCCAAATGGTTACAGTACAGATACTCATGCAACACGGGTAGAAAATTCAAGTTACATCGACAGTTTGTATCTGCGGATAAATTTTTTAACATTCAACTGTGTTTGTAGTTGTAGAGGTTTATTCTTCGTTTTACTGCTCAACTCTTTCATCAAATTAGATAGAGGCTAATCCGTACTGTGAAAATATGTTTAAAAGGGGCATGTCATATTATGGTTACATGAATATTATCTGATGAATATCCGGCTGGGCTCTATGCTTATGTTTTTACCTAGCAAACCTGGGCTTTTGAAACACCGCTATTATAAATCCTTCTCCTTGAAAAATATATCCTTCTCCTTGATCTAGGGGACAGAACTTTCCCACAATATATATATTGGCGTCAAGCTCCGGCAGAAAATGTAAAAGGATCAAAGATGATCGCCCTGATGATGTAACAGGGACGTAATATTCTGTTCATTTTTGGCCCGGGTTTAGCCATGAGATTTTCAGAATTTTTTGTTTATGCTATTTTCTATGGAAAATCTATGCGATAACTTGGAGAATCATTGTCTGATGAGAAAATAACGGGCCAAAATTTCGAAACAAAAACAACGAAAACGCAACTTTTCAGTCACACTCTTATTGTAACCATTTTTAATTTACTCATGATCCTCTGTTCGGGAACAGTATGCCCAACACGCTACGCTATAAATTCAAGGCGTTTCAACTATTTTTGTCGTTTGAGAATTGTAGGAAGTTCGCTAGTTGAAGGGGACATGATGCCCTCTTCCCAGCCCTCATATGTTTGAATAAGAGTGTGGAATCGCGAAGATAGGGGTTACCCGGATTAATTGACAAGCGAATCAACTCTTGTTCACTGAGTTACAGTAACAGTGTATCAAGGGCGTCAATCAATGAATGGTAGATTAATATAAAGATGATAGCCGAATTGACGATTATAGTTTGGTTGAAACAGGAATCTTGAAAGTGTCCTTCGACGTACAGAGCTACACGTTATTTATCAGGTACTAGTGTTGCGTGCGGAAAAGTTTTCTTGGACACTTAACTAAACAGAGACAGAACACATAGATTGCTAAATTTATCAAAACATGATTGTGTGAAAAGTGGATCAAGAATGACTGACTGGTTAAATTAAAACAAATATTACCCGATGATCAATCCAGCAGAAAATAGCTTACGTTGATATACCTGAGCAGTCTTGCAAACATACACGCGTTAACATACAGAGCTATAAAGGCAGATCTCAAAAGATTGCTAATTAAAAACAATATTTAAAGCTATAGAGAAAGTAATACACAGCATCACTGCCTCGGTCACGGAACGCACGAACGAGTGATCAACGCTGAAGTTTCAGAACAGACATAGAGTTAAGATAATGTAATGAAAAGCCAAATCATCATAATAATGCGTCCGTGTATTTATTATGTTCTTTAGATTTGCACCAGAAACCAAAGATAAGCGACGTCCAATCCTGTTTACTCCATTTGGACACGGTCCCAGAAAGTGTATTGCTTCACGACTGGCTCTTCTTGAAGCCAAGGTGGCAATGGTTCACGTCTTGAGAAAAGTACTCTTACAGAGATGTAATGAAACAGAGGTATGTAGGCCTTAATATTATTCAAAATATTGTCGTTATCTTGGAATATGGAGTTTCATATGTGCGTGCTATTATTTACGAAGGAGAAAGACGTTCCAAATTTTAACATAATCATCTACTAGTATCCTTTCTGAATATCAATATGGATTGTCCACAACTCGCATTGTACTGTATAATTTGAAGAATGGAGCGATTTCCATCAACTTTGGTAAAACATGATCATAACTGCAATGTCAGCAAAGCTATCGATCAAGCATTTTAAAAGGCTTGTCAAGTTTCGTGATAAATATCAATGTCAATCTAGCAAGAGCTGGTGCCTTCCATAACTCAAATATATATAGGAGCAGACCGTGCCGCTGAAAAACTGGGTAGTGGTATGATTTTAGAATTGGTACCCTGTTTGCGGCGACGCACTCAATGTATCTAATCGCGATGGAAGCGGGGCTAGGGGCCAGAGGGCATAGGGACTAATATCTCCAACTCGAAGCGCGAGATAACATTATACTCCTGAATGCAACTTTTAAATTAGTCTGTGTTACTACTATATCAGTGATAAGGGCTTGTTGACTGGAACATTTTGATGTGTTGCCGGCGCCAACGAAATTGATTGATCGCTTCTCGCCCGCATTTCAGTTATAGAAACGTATATTTCTTGTCTATAGCTATCATACATCTATCATGTGTCATACAAAAGTGGTCTGAGGGTTATTGATGTGAAAGTCCTGTATTCTAACCCAATCATGGAGGTCACTGTATCATCTAGATTGGGATGATCAACAGAGTCACATGACTGATCACAGATGATTGACGAGCAGATTATATATGTCCTCATTACTACTGTTATCGTGTATTAACTGTGGAACTGCGCACAAATTACGGTACATGCTACGTAACCTTTTGGGTAAAATCAGGAAATTGTTGGTGTACGTTGACACAGATAGTTTTCTATATTTGACGAAATACTATTTTATGTGTTGTGTTTTGTAGGTACCTCTGTCGTATCAGCCATTACCCTTGGGACTGATGACAAAAAATCCAATTAAAATTGCCGTGCAGCTCAGATAGTTTACCTCACACCTTCAAAACAAGCTATTATTAGCGATTAACAAAAATGCAAAGTAGGAAGTGCGGAATCTTATGTATCAGTCAATGACACAGATTTTAATATATACATATATATCAATACCTGGAAAATATATTTAGTAAAGACTGTATCATTTCAGAGTGTCATTCACACAAACTCCTTTACGCAGTGAAATATACCGATACTTGTCTAGTCAAGAACAGATGACGTTTCGATCCGGAAGGTTATGCTTCAGGACAGTTTGTTGTAGACCCGGAAGTTGTTTGAATATTATTTTAAGGAATTGCTATCCAAGATCCAAACACTGGAAATCATTCTCCTCATTATTCGCAATCTGGATTTTACCTTTCCTTGGTGACTACTGTCAATATCCTGGATTAGTCCGGCTCGAAACTCATGGGAATCTCGTAATTTCAAGACATAAGAAAATCAATAGTTAAAAAAGCCACATGAAAATTCATTTCTATGTGGATGAATAATAAATGCAATTTCTGTAAAATGAAATCCAGTGAGTTCATATCTTTTTTATATATATCTGATATTGCTCTTCCTCAAAGCTCATATAACTTATTAATGGTTTTGCCTACACTGGTAGAACATTTTATTCTCCTTCAAAAAAGAACCAATCAATTGAGATTCTTATAGAACCAAAAATTGAAGAGTAGTTGTACATGGAATCAGTGTGGTTCGACAAAGAACTTTTGTATACAACTAGTTTGGAACTTTTTTGCTTCCAGACGTAGAACCTAATTTTCTTCAAGTGTAAATTAATAATTTCGGTTTAGAATGCTGAGAATGAATTAGCAAAATGTTTCAATACTTATATTAGCAAGATTATAGATGACTCTCTTATAGTCTGGAACACTGAGTACACATATAGGTGACCAGTGACACGTGGTACTGCAGAGGCTTTGTGATAGATCCCGGTTTCGATCCCGAGTCCGAGGCGTACCAAAGCATTACATGCGGAACTTGGCGATCATCAGGAAGAGCATAGATCGATGAAAGACTGGTTGGCCTGGTGTAGGACAACGTGACTGGGTATTACTGAAAAAATGATGAAATAGACGGTAAAATTGTACTCACACATTTGATCATGGAGAAAGTCTGTTAATCGATGGCGGGATTTCCCCATGAAATTATGATGAGCAAAATAAGGTGGGTTTCAAATCTGTAAAGACAGAGGCCTACATACGTATTCGTTGATGGCCACGTCATATGGGCAGCGTCATTTTCACAGCTCGTGTAATATATGTAGTATGTCGTAGATGTAACTGCAATCATGTCAAGATCCTTCTCCAAAATTTAAATCCTTACTGATTATTTCAGATTTTCTTGAAATACAAACTACTTCATTTAATGCCACGCCGAACATCAAAGCAGAACTCCAACTTTGCTCAAAGTACATCTGTGTATTTGTCGCAACTGAGCCGTTGCGCATAATTATCGTACCGGAGATTTGATGCTTATTTAGATAAAAACAGTAGGCAAGCGCTGTATACCAAAAGTTGTTTGACGTTGCCGTTTCGGGGGGGGGGTGGGGGGGTGATAGAGCCCATGGTTTTGTATCTATGTAAACCAGGAAGCCATTTCGCGGTTATTTTCGTCTACGCGAACCAGGAAGCCTAGTCCCAATTATTTCCGGTCTGTCTGCATGATGTTTCCTGCTCTCGCCAATTGTGGACCGTCATTAAGAATCACCACAAACGCCACCATTTCACATTATCGACGTCTTATATATCCTTGAACTCGAGGATTATAATTAAGTTACCATCATCTAAGTTCAACCAGATATTGTAAATAAAAAAGCTGACGTAGACTATACAGGTCGAGATAGCCAATACTGGTAGATAGCTAAAGAAAAAAACATCGACAGCTTGGAATTCTCAAAACACTGTCGGTATATCAAGGATTCAAACTACCAAATTTGTAAATTTAAACGTAATCAGAATTTTCCCGATTTATTTTCCACCATAGTTGCAACGATTAACGGAAAGCCTCTGATACAGGTGGCAAGTATGGTATTTGTTATATTGAGGGACAAATCTTGCTTCAATGCACTGCTCGATAACATGCTTTGTCATGAGACTATTTGCGGAGCATGAGCACTGCTTTTAGCTGGCAAAGAAAAAATCTCCATTTTGTTTGTACAAACGCGCACAGCGTAAAATTTCGTTGGTCAACACTTGTCAAGAATTTTATCAATTTGTTGCGCCTAAAATAACCTACAATAAACTACACTCTGCCCCAGCTATAGGATGATACACGTCCACACCTAATATTAGAGTGATCTGATGAAATTTACCACCTACTAGGCTTCAGGATATCAAATAGAAAAAAATACAATTACAAAGATTAGTACAGTGGGCAAGCCTCGGGGACGAAACATCCACCAGCAGAATCTTGCCATAAACACCCAACAATTAAGCGCAACATTGAAAGTGCGATGGAGAACGATGCCGGTGTACCGACAAGACGTCAAATCACCCCACAGACAAATACTACTGACTACGCTGCAAGAACCAAAAGCTTGCCTTAAAGTTTGAAACCCTGAGTACACAAAAAGGTGACCAGTGATACGTGGTACTACAGAGGCTTCCTGATAGACCCCGGTTTCGATCCCGAAAAATGTCGTACCAGAGAGTTAGAGAACGATCAGCAGGAAGAGGACAGATGTAAGACTGGTTGGCCTGGTGTTGGATAACCTGACTGGGTATTACTGAAAAAATGTTGAGATCGACGGTAAAATACCTACTTGCACATTGACCGTGGAGAACGGTTGTCTATCGATAGCAGGATTCTCAAACATAACTGTTTTCTCCATGAGGTTATCATAAGGCGAGCTTCAACTCTGTAAAGACAGAGGGCTATACATGTATTCGTTGATGGCCAAGTCATATGGACAGCGCCATTTTCACAGCCCATGTAATATATGTAGTATGTCGTAGATGTAACTGCAATCATGTCAAGATCCCTCTCCCAAAATTAATCCCGGGTTGATTTTGTTGAAATACCAACTACCTCATTTACCAGGACGAACATCAAAGCAGAACTACAACTTTCCTCGAAGTACATCTACGTATTTGTCACAATTGAGCTTTGTGCATAATATCGTACCGGCGGTTTGATGCTTACACAGAGCATGTCATCGTTAGATGAAAACAGCAAGCGTTGTTTGACGTTGCCGAACAATTGCCTTTGTTCCATATTCATAAAAAATATCAGCTTCGTCACTTAATAATTTAACGGTTTAGATACACTTGGCTTTTACACGAAGCTCCACTGCTTTCAGTTATCCACCGTGACATTTTGGTGAACAAGGAATTAATGAAAAATATACCGCTAAAAGAAACTTTTTTGAAAACTCGTAAGAGTGGGTACCACTATTAAAACTTTCCAGACAAAAGTTGGTTTTGTCCTGTCATAGTATTACAGTATAAAGTTAGACACTGAGGATATTTCTAGAATGATAGACATGAGGTAAACATGTTTACGTTCTGTTGTATTCATGGAAATTTCTCGTAATCGTGACCGATTTATCGTAAGTGAATTATGTGAGTTATCCGTCTAGTCTTTTCTCGAAGATTCTGTGATTGCAAATAGCTGCTCTACGTACAGCCCCGTATGACCTGATAGATTGGTGCATAGCGCCATCTGTACATGCATCTATGACCTGAGCGGTTAGTGCGGAGCGCCATCTATACATATAGATTTTCATCGTATTCAATATTAGACATTCTTGATGTTTCTGGAATGAGAAAGCACTTGTTTATCCGGGTTAATTATGTCGAACTTTCTCGTAGGTGTTATAATTGTATTTGGGTTAAATCTTACGTCATTACTATACCGATGGAAGTTTCTTGATCTGATAGAATGATCTCGAATTCCCGATAGAAGTATAAATTTCTCGAAGTATAGTGATCGTGGAGGAGATTCGAATGGCTTCTATTGGGTGCATAACTGGACATTACCTTTGACTGAGATAACTGACTGCTGGATTATATATTCCTGTTGGATTACTCTTGTGTGTTTGACTGCGGTTTTATCTACGTAATTGTACTGACGGAAACTGGACAACAGCTGAGCGGTATTGGACTAGATTTCTGCACGCCGGCACGAACTGTATAGAGATTTGTACGTTAATACAGGTTCGAGAGATACACCGGTATAACATTGAACAGTACGATTTTATTTGACGTTTGTTTGCTGTATTGACCTAACTTAATTTGTATATGATTTTAGTATTGTAAATAAATATTTGTTTCATAATCGACTTCACAAATCTTTCTGTTGCGTTTTTCTATTATCGTTTAGACATAACAGTCCACATTCGACAGCGCTCATGATTTTGTATCTGTATAAACCCGGAAGTTAGGTCCCAGTTATTTTCGATCTGTCCAACGATTCCTGCTCTCGCCACATGTTGACCGCCAGTAACGACGTCTTATTTATCTATGATCTCCGGGTTATAATAAACTTACCATCATCTAACTTGAACCAGATATTCTATAGAAACTAGAACCTATAGGCTTTTTTATATACCGATGTGTGGAAATGGTAGAAACAATTGCTATTTGTAATGATGTTCGCATGATTCAAAACAACGATCGAGCGGTGCATCACGGGAGATGAGCTGATGCTGAAATTTGAATACTAATCGTCATCCTCCATTTACGTCTGTGTACTCCGTACCGATACCAGCCCTGTACGCACATGTGTAAATATCAGCTATTACTCAAACGGTCCGTTGAAAATAACAGGAAATGCACGCGCGCCTGCTTCGCCGTGTTCACACACAGACAAGTCAAGCTTATAATGAAGATATGCTGTAGACTGAGCTCTTGGTTGTCATCGAGGAAATGAAATGTGGGTTTCTCTCAAGGTTTACTTACATCTGATTTCAAAGGGAATGAACTACATGACTGCTGAGCTGGCTTTTACTTTGCTCAAATGTCGGTATATTCCGAGAAAATATAAGGTTATGAATGTGATTCCCCACTCCTAAAAATTATGACTGATCTTATATATATGCCCAATCCATATTCTGAAATGGTACGGCTAGAGATGAGGACCAATCCTATGCAGCTTACATTTAATTAGTCACGCCCATGATCACTTTAACCCCATAAGTGTTTTCCGCACTCTCGCCCATGACCCCCCGCGTTATACTTTTCATTCGAGTCTATGATCTTTCCTGTGTAAGGAATGTGGAAGAGTCTAGAGGTGTAGGCTGTTTGCTGAGTGCCAGGGCTGTCTAGTCTTATCTAATGATACACACTTCTAGTTAATTTGCTTCTAATATTACATAATAATGTATAAGAGTGTGTTAAATGCCATTATTAGAATAAAGCTGCAGTGTAATCGTGCCTTATAGAGAAAGCCGTGATATGTCAGATCATGTAAGTCAATGTCTGATTCACAGTTGATCAACAGGAAAGCTCATGGGGTAAATCGACAAACAAGTTGTTTGGCAGTGGCGGAGAAGATCAACTGTCTTAGAGTTCTCATTGAAAATAGACGTCTGTGAATTCGAAAACATAGTAAGGTCGTTAACAAAAAGTAACGTTGTTGACGAAAATTCTATCAATTCTTTTACCAAAATTAAAACTACGTCATCAAATAGCAACGTTGTTGATAGTCCAACATGCAGACCCAATATGATATGGCTATCGCTGAACAATTCAGTGCACGTTTTCGGTGATTGTTACTTTTATGTCACCTCAGCCATCCTGACAAAGTACCATGAACTCTCGACCAAACCTGTTCCAATCCAATGACCACAGACAGGCTTACACATACTATAATATATATATATATATAAAGTATGATTTACTTACAGCAAACAACTGATTTACGTTCAAGATTAACAGTACACAGACAGCAGATCAATAATGCGAACCATTGTTTTCTGCCAGTGAGTCGGCATATCAGAGAATGCGCTTTGCACCTAACCCCTTCGTTTAAGGTTTTTCCTTTTTACAAAGTACCTGAGGGTAATCAGGCATTGTTAGATGTCAAAGAAATACTGTTTATTGACAAAATGCGCCCCTTCTCAATGGCAGCCACAGGCCTTAATCCTTTTCACTATCTATGAATCAGCTAGTATTATAATTTAGCTTACTAGTTTAATTTCTTTTTCTCTCTTGTATAGCTTAATAATGTATAGAAAATCTATGGACAAGATTAGCATGCCTTGACTTATGTAACCGTAGATTTGTTGCTTGGGGACAACGTACACACGTTACGGTATATATAACCCATGTCATTGCAACTGTACAATATTCCTTGAAAAGAACGCAAAGTTCGAAACTGCAGTCGGAATAGAATGATGTAGAAAGTCAAGAAGGCTATTTGTTGTTATTTTTTCTTATTCACCTTCTCCACATCAGAAGACCGCTCTTTCTATACCTATATAAGTATGTTTATACTTTGAGTCACTTTCACATACCTCACTGTCGGAAGGATTGGGCCAAATTGACCAGGGAAGTTTTGGAAAAGACGAAAAGACGAGTTTGGGTCAAATTTAGAAACTTTTGACCCAACTATTTGGGGTACATCACATCTATAACCAAAAATTCTGACAGTGCTCATAGCTATCCTAGCGACGTTTCCCGACCATCCGCCCAAAACGAAATGATGCCCCCAAATGGCCGTTCGGTGCTACTTTTTATATTTTATGTTACCCTCAGTGATTCCAATACTGTCCTTATTACGTTTCATGGCCTTTGCATTATCACTGTGTCCGTACTGGCCGACAAACAAACAAATATACAGCGACGTTTACTAAAATTATAGTAAACTTGAAAATCAGTCATGGCAACAAATACCTGGTGAATGTCGGTTCTTACGTCTGTATACGAATTCTATAATGAAGGTCATTGGATCGTCAGGATCCGGGACATGGGAGCAACATAACTGATCAACGATGATTGACGATGATCAGAAAACAAAATTCCATAATACATCATTGAGGTATGTCAAGATATACGGTATTGTGGTTTGTATAATCCAGTTAAAACAATCGATCCAACAAAAGATCCAGATACTCTTGATTAAGGGCCTAGACAAAGAGAATCAGTAATATAAACACATAGCCGACCAGTAGATAATCCGGTACTGTTCGTGAGCTGTGAAGACTGAGTGGTACGAGCGAGAAAATGTGGAATCTACAGTACTCGGTGACTGGTTGGATCTTGTCAGAATCAGGATTATTGCCACGATCCGCGATACTGATACCTCACGTGAAGCTAACACCGACAGATCCCACCGTGCTAGTTCTACATGCAAATATGTCTACTTAGGAAGAGTGTCCATTAAACGTTTTTCGTTCAATCGAGAGTTTTCCTGGGTTTTCTAGAAGAAATCCCGATCCTATTTGGAATTCATCGAGAGAATGGCGGGAGAAAAATATTAAAAAAACTGAATCGTTTTCAAAATTCGCGATCGATTTTCTCGATATCGTTTTCTATTCGTCTTTCTTGACCCATCGAGAATCAATGGTTTTATGTTGATCGAGTGAATGTCGTCAAATTTTGATCGAGAAAGCTTCGAGAGAATATCGCGAAACCATCGAGAGGGGAATGAATACAATTACGTCATTCGAAAATTTTCAGCTGTTACGCCACTTTGTGTGAGGGTGCTACATTAAGTATATGCCCAGATGAAATTGAGCTGGATCTGCCGCTTTAACAATGTAATGCTAACATACCATGTCATCTCGATTTTAAAAGAGACTGAATTGAATTATCACATTTTCATAACTTTATTTTATTAAGCTCAATAAATGTAGTCCAACGATTATCAGTCCGGTTGAACATCTGACCGCCCAAACGATCCATATCCGGTCATGACGAAAATCAAACGGGGAATATAGTCGGCGTTATATTTAGTTTTCATACACGTTCTATCTATAATAATGGATATATACAATGGGAATTCACTTCCATAAATTCATGTATCATGCATCTATCAGCAGGCCCGAGCACATGCATGGGATATTAGTAGACCAGCCACCCAACCCAAAGATGGCTAGAAACCTTTTTGATGGCATCGCGTGTTAAAAGCTGTCATCCAGGCTTAATCAACTCTACATGATGTGCAGATTACGATGTAACCGGATGACATTCTCACTTTTGACCGTTAAGGTCATTTTTGAGGTCATAAAGGCCATTATAGGTCAAATAAGGATAAAGCATCTATTTTTTGCAATATTTTCGTAAAGGAAGAGTGATTGTCACTGATTTTCTTAACTTGCTTCATTTCTCTTCTGGTCTTACTTACTGGTGATTTGCATATTCACAGATGCAGTGGATTATGGGAAATTTTAACACTACCAGACCTTGGGGGAGGGGGGGGGTATTGCGGTCCCCTTCCAAAACTTTCTGCCCTATCTTTGAATCAGTAAAAAATTGAGAGCTGACGCACCATGGCTTTGTAGTTTATCATACTGGGGTCATGTTGAGCCTATGAGTAAATTCAGAATGGCGACCATGTGGCGTATCAGAAAAAAATGTTGTTTTCATCATTTTTGGTTCAAATTCCTACTTTTCTGCGAGGAAAAGGGGACAAACTATTTCATTTTACATCAGATGATTATTTACTAAATTATCATGCAGTTTTTGTGAAGAAAACACATAAATAAAAAAATCGAAAATCATCACGTGGCGGCATCGTTTGTTAAAAGATGGCGGCATCGTTTGTTAAAAGCTGTCATCCATGCTTAACCAACTCTGCATGGCGTGGGGATTGAGATGTGATCGGATGACATTCTCATTTTTTAGGTCATGAAGGTCAAGAGATGTCAAATAAGGATAACTCGTCTATTTTTTCTACATCTTCGTTTTGGAAGAATAATTACCACATTATGGTTGGTAAAATTTTATTAGGTGATTTGCGTATTCACGGATGCAAAGCATTATGTGAAAATTCAATATATCATCCACCTCTGATCCCCTTGCTATATGTGTAAGTGTAGTGCCCCACTGATCTGGTTCTAATCCCCCATCCGCATGATCGAAACTTCAAACTTATCATTTTTGTAGCTCAAGTGACAAAATTGTCCGTCAACAAAGGAAATATCTGATGGCACTCATGATTGTTGGGCAGGACCGGGTTGTCCGGGTTGTCGGAAGCTACACACAGAAAAATTTGTTAACATATATGGTATTGCTCTTGTACAAGTAGCTTGTCTACCAGTCAGATGCAAGATAAAGTGGTTTTAGATATCCTTTCTGGAACATATGAGCAACATTCCATAAAAATGGAGGGAGACGGGTACCCGTGTTCGTAGTCAGATTGTCAGGATATTTACCTTTTACCAGGTGTCCCTAGCTGTTTGTAGTCAGATGGTCAGGAATATTACCCTTGACTAGGTATCCCTGTTTGTAGTCAGATGGTCAGGAATATTACCCTTGACTAGATATCCCTGTTTGTAGTCAGATGGTCAGGAATATCACCCTTGACTAGGTATCCCTGTTTGTAGTCAGATGGTCAGGAATATTACCCTTGACAAGGTATCCCTGTTTGTAGTCAGATGGTCAGGAATATTACCCTTGACTAGGTATCCATGTTTGCAGTCAGATGGTCAGAATAATGACCCCTTACTGGCTTGTCACCTAACCATACCAAGGAGGCTTTAGCTTGATATTTGTCAGAAGAGTTAAACATATTTTTATAATCAGACAAGTACATATGATAGTTCCTGGATGATTTCATCATTGAAGGAAACAAAATTTTCAACCAGGGTCATAGAATTCAACATTAACAGCGAAGTTTTCCATGAAGAGATGCATATAGTCACTCTTTTGAGACGGGTTTACCAGCTGAAAGCTGAAGACAGATTGAATTGTCAGTCTGGTAACCACCAACAAACAATCCTTTATGTGGCTTCTGGTACCACCAAATGCTTGGCGACTCTTACAGCCTCTCGTTGCATCAGTAGAAATAACTATAACGGAGAACTACTCATTTGTTTAATTGTTCATGAGATGGCCACACCAACCAACATTAAAATTTCGAAACGCAAAAATTTGTCCTGGTGTGCCATCATGAGTCATGCTTCATTTTTGGATGGATGCCATGAATGGCGCGACCACACATCCCCTATTACCGACTCAAGCGCTATTCGATTCATGGATCGAAGAGGAGGGCTGATACCATAGCTCTGTTAACTTGAAATCGTGCATGTGAGATGTAAGCGACGCCAGACCTATTAGACCTGATGCCAACGCACTTTAACTAATGTGTGAATATTGCAGAAAAGCGCTTCAAAGTTTGCCCAAATAGCAGCCTGAAATTAGGTGTCGTGAGTGATAGATGAAAGGAGGGGTATAATTTTGAATTCTTGGGGCAACATGCCTTATATGTTTCAACAAATCTGCATTACCGGTATGCGAATCAGTACATGTTTACGATCAAAGAAATTGCTTGGTGCTTGAGATAAGAAAAATGTTCCATATAGGACTAAATCAACGATTAACCAAATTTCTGAAGACATCTCATGGCCACCATTTCAAATCCTTGTGTGAACCGTTACACCTAGGATTATGTAAAGTTCACTGCAATGCAAATAAGGGATAAGTTCCTAATGGAGGATGAGTCATACCAGAAGCTGTCCCCTCTCCCACCAGTCCTGGTAGGTTTAATGTCAGCAGCTAGAGGCTGTCCTAGCTTATTATTTTAGGTTTTATGTGTGGTCCAATGAATTATATGTGCTGCCACCTGTGCTATTAATGTTGCAGTATGAATCACCCTCATATTTCCTGGTGGATCAGTAAATACACTATTTAGTGGATGTATATGACAGCCATATTGGAAAATGAACGAAAATACACGACTATCAGATTTCTTGATGCGTTAATTCCCAGAAAATGTCTCAGCCATTCTATTCCAACAATATCACGCATTAAGGAGATGTCCGGTGAAAGGCAAAATGTAAATGCACAAATACAGCTTGGCATACGCCATTTTCAGAATCAGCAGGTCCAAATTTTGTAAAAGATAAATTAAAGAAAAAAACAACATTATACCACATTCTACCCACAAAGGCCTTAATATCTACTTTCCAGAGCTCTTTTGCGGTTTTGGGACTAGTAAGAAGAACAGATTTCCGAACCTGTTAGCACAGGCACATGCTCAGATGAAGCCGGCGTCCACTTCGGGAGTGTCAGTTCAATGGCCATAAAGATGTCGTATAATGCCTTGCTGTCAGATATGCATACGCGTAGTAAATGATACCGAAAATACATATATTACATATGGCCGCCACTTTGAATTTCTCACGATTCCAATCTGATGGATAAGGGTCCACAATGACCCAAATGTTCAGATATAAAGGAAGCTCGCCTTGTTTAACAGTTAGAAATCGCATTGTTAAACAGTTACAATTAATAGTTATATGTATGGGCAACTTTGACTACTTCAGAGTAAGTTTTGGATGAAATTTACGGGGCGTCATATTGAATTTTCTCATTTGTACCAGTGATTATGCAGATATTTTCAAAATGAGCCCACTTGAATAAACTATCAAGTGTTAAAGATTGAGCCATCTTCAATCTTCAATTACCAAGCTTTCACGAAAAGTTTGATAAAATATCCTGATTTGAACCCACGTGACCTATTGGCCTAAAAATGACCTTTAAGGTCAAAAGCGAGAATGTCATCCGGTCACATCTCAATCCCCACAACATGTAGAGTTGATTAAGCGTGGATGATTGCTTTTAACACTCGATGCCATCAAAAGTGTTTTTCATCTTTCGGCTGGGCTACTATATGTAGTTTTGCATAGCAAAAGTAACCTGGTTCTCTAGTCTACGGGTATATGTCAGTAATGTAACATGGTAGCCAGGTTACCAGGCTAGGCGAAGTCAAAAGTGGCACTACTTTCAATCTGTTTTTAAATCGTTTTTTCCCTCGAAGGATTCTCGACTGATTCGCGATATCTTTTTTCTTTCGAGAAAAATTTCTCGAATGAAAACCGATCATTAAAACCGATTTCGCGAATCATTCGGTTTTTGTGAAAAAAATCTCCATTCTCTCTCACCCTTGAAATTCGCGATATCGAGAAAAGATCAAAGATTTTTTGACCAAAAAAAACGAACGATATTTGTAGACGCTTCCTCACTTCCCTACTATACATTTCGCGTGAAAAGTTATCGGCTATGGTTGCTGATATCCTAGTACAAGCCGACTAGTTGTGTTGCCCGGTAGAACATTGTACTTATTCAATCAGTAAACATATATATCTTTAATGTTATTGGCTGAAATAATCAAGTCGACAAACGACAATATAAGCAAAGCATACTAAATATGGGTTTCTGTATGTAGTATGCTTACAAAGAGCCGTAAACGGTGAACAGTCACAATCTTCTACAAATATATGCGTACATATATTGAGTTATGGTGACAGTACCCAAAACAACCCTCATTACCGCCTTTTGATATTTCCATGCCACTTCACAATCTCCCATGGACGCCATGATGGAATTTCCCATGATGTTTCATATTTGAGCAATTCTATTTAAATTGATGCCAAGATGATAAAATATCCCGTCATACTTTTCGAACAGGTATGAAGTCACTGTTGGCTTCCTTCGAAAACTGGTGTTTAATCATATTTTTAAATCGGGGTACATCTATAATCCTTTACGTATGCGCAGACTGGTTCTGAATTTCAGGAGCCTCCACATCTGAAAATGTTCTTGATGTGATATCATACATAACTGGAAAGTTTTGGTCTTCTGTCACCAAATGCAGAATTATTTCGCCATGTCACCGCACTACCATCGTCGGAAATACAAGCCGGGCTACGAGTATGTAAATGTCTAGGGCTAGGTAAATGTTTACATATAATATCCGGTAAATCTACTGATAACTCTTAAATAGTACGCGAGTAAAAGAATGACAAATTCTGGTTGACAAATTCATATCAACAATATCATGACAACTCTGCTCTTGTAACATATATAATATGGTAAAGATTTAACAGCAACTACGTCAGGATGCCTACATTTGAAATACAGATTTCAAATCTCATTAGAATACGAACTACTTTAACCACAACAGAAGAACTACAACACATTTAACAGTTGTATTTTCTCCACAAATCATCCAGATAAGTCTAATCAGTAAGTCGGTTTTGAATTTGGATGGCGCATGCAATCCGTTTGGATTATGCGCGCCAGTATCATTGCATTGAGGTAATAAAAATTAAAACTGATTTTAAAAACACAATAAAAAGTGTTAAAAACGGTGTGTTCAAAAAGCAACGGGGAAAATATATTGAGAAAATTAGACAGATGTCTGTATAATTAGCTAAAGTGTCTTTATAGACTAAAGAAAAGAAAATTATATATAATTGACTAGATTGAATTAAATATGTTAATAAAAACAACATATAGGAAAAGACTCCAAAGGCGTTATTTATAGGCTTAAGGAAGGGGAAATAATCAGATCAACAACCATAATACACCAACGACCCTATTTATAAAATAATATAAAACTGAATTAAAAAGGCCAAAATAGTACATGCATATTTCGTTTTTGACTATAACTTTATTTAACTCGATATATAATTAAGATGAGCAGGTGGATAATTAAAAACAATAATTGATATAACATCCATACTCCTCCCGAAAAAATACCGCGAATGATGACCTCCAATGGTATCATCAAACACTAATATCCAATTAGAAGGAGCATGGATATCTTTTAAAATGTGCTCTTTTAATCGAGCAGTGATAATTTTTAACCACCAATAAGAAAATATATATTGAATTGGTATCAAATAGTCCTCAACTCATTTTTGTAAATTAAAAATTATATGCATGTACCATTAGAGTAACCTAGACTAGATATTGAACTCTATAACAAAATGGTAAAACCAATATAAAAATTTGCGGGTGTCTAGTAAAAAGAAATAGTTGCAAAACTTTCACTAAAATCTCTTAGATCGTATCATGAATCTAGACAGTGCCGCAAACACTTTATCCCTGTTTTTAGGGGATTCAACATAGAATCCAAAGTTGGGTTAAAATCACCAGCCAGTATAAGTTCCTCGAAAAGTAATTGTCGTTGGTAGACATACCGAGTACAATTAAGTAAAAAATGACTAATAGTCTCTTCGAGATCACATGAGTCACATAAACCATTATCATGAATATTTCGCTTATGAAGATAAAAATTAAGTGGAATGTGACCAACTAAAAGTCGAAACATAAGTACTTCAGCCCAACGTGACTGTAAATCTAAAACACCACCTTTAATGGCAGGTTGTAACAGAGCAGATCTAATGCTGCCATTTTATAGTGCTGTCCCATCGAAATATCATGCCGTAGGCAGACATGACACCCCACTCATTCACATTATACTGACACCGAGCGAACCAGTCCTTGTTCTATCCTCTTAATGCTGAGCGTAAGCGATGATGCAACAAGTTCCATTTTTCAAGTCTTTGGTATGACCCGGCCTGGGATCGAACCCAGTACCTACCGCTATACGAGGCCGACGCTCTACCATTAGGCCACCGCAGTTCGATCTTTGGTGGACGATGGCTGAATTTTGAATGACGGACCAAACACTTGTAACACAGCTTCGTCAACATAATAATCCATTGATGATGTCACTTTGTCAATGCAATAATCCATTGATGATATCACATACTCTGTCATCCAATCACGTCTTTCACTTGGCTTTTCTCAAAGCAAAGGTCTGCACAGGGGTCAGATGAGAATGTCACTGCCAGTATGCTTCAATCGGCAAAACAGAGAGACAAATTACCATAACGAGCTTTCATTGAACCCACCCACTGCCCTCAGGGGCATGTCTCCACCCCGGGGGATCTGAGTCGACCTTCATATATTCGAATACGAATACGACCTTCATATATTCTTTATCTATAGGTTAGCCAGGTGTTTGAACGGACATGAATATCCCTACCACGTGACGTAAATCAGAACCAGCCAGACAGGAACACCCAAGGGAGCCGCAGTGATTAAATACAGTAGAGAGATCTCGTGCCATTTCTATACCACTCATCGCATATGCGCAGTCGACCCATTCTACTCCTAGGGTGCAAGCCTGGCCCATGGAATCTCAGGTAGTGAAAACTCTAGGTCTCTCGCCCCACCCTATCCCGCGCCACACTTATGCGACCCGCTGTGCCCTTTCTATACTACTCATCACACATGCGCAGTCGACCCATTTTACTGTAGGGTGACCAAGGGATATGATGAAGGAGTCGGACACGCCACGGATTAAAAAGTGAAACCCACATGTCTCTTGCCTCGGCTCCCTGGCCGGCTTCTTTAATAGTATAATGAGTAAAGCGGAGGAGGAGGACACGCCACGGATTATACCAGGGAGATTATAAGGGTTTGCTCATGTTTGGATATTGTAACCAAAATTTTGAGGTAATGGTTATTGGTTCAATCATACTTAACCATATTTACTTTCACGCCTGGGTAAAATGTTAGAGACAATGGCCCCATGATTGGAGAGTTGGCGAGTGTCCCCGGAGCTGGTGTGAGTAATCCTGTTATGTAACATAGGTATATCTCCCTAGTATAATCCGGGGCGTGTCCTTCTCCTACTCCTCTTCCTCCTCCACTTTACTCACTGTGTCCTACTCCTCCTCCTCCACTTTACTCAATGCACAGCGGGTAAGTGTGGCGCGGGATAGGGTGGGGCGAGAGACCCGGGGTTTTCGCTACCTGAGATTCCATGGGCCAGGCTTGCACCCTACTGTAGAATGGGTCGACTGAGCATGCGCGATGAGTAGTAGTATAGAAAGGGCACGCGATCTCCCTACCCCTATAGGTGTGGCGCGGGCTAGGGTGGGCCGAGAGACCTGGGGTTTTCGCTACCTGAGGTTCCATGGGCCAGGCTTGCACCCTACAGTAGAATTGGTCGACTGCGCATGGGCGATGAGTAGTGAGCGATGAGTAGTATAGAAAGGGCACACGATCTCTCTATCCCTGTAACTAACCCATGGGAGTTCATGGGGATGAATGAGCCATGGGGGTGAAATCCGTGGTGTATGAGGGTCGGCTCATGTGGGTTTCACTTCTTAAGGGTCGGCTCATGTGGGTTTGACTTCTTAATCCGTGGCGTATGAGGGTCGGCTCAGATCCCCTGGGATGCCCCGGAGGGCAGTGGGTGGGTTCAATGAAAGCTCGTTATTATAACTCGTAATCAACAGGACCAGTAATTTGCCTGTATATGATTGCTTTCAGTCTGGCCAAGATAAATGATAAAATTGTATTCCTTGTTAACCTAAGTATGCCTTCTTTTACAAATATGCTTTTCTGTGTACTTCAGTGCAAATTTCAATTTCAAATAAAATACTTATTTCAATTTCAAACAGACTTGATATTTTTGTATCATAGCTCCTAACATTACTATATTCGGAATTTATTCCAAGCTGAAGCGATAGACATTGGGGTGGGGGGTTGAGAAGAGGACGGGGGAGGTCGCATGGACATTTCTGGCATCGATTTTATATGGAATGTGGAAAATCATCATGTCATGTGGAAAATCATCATGTCATGTGGAAAATATTAGGGTAATCTCTCTAATAATTCAATCTCCCTATCAAAATTCAATCACCCCCAAATTTGGGAACAAAATGCAATCGATGCAATCAAAATTCAATAAATTTGATCGCCCTTTAAAATCATTGAAATAATGAATAATGCATTGAAAAATGCATGATTTTTAACCAATTTTTTTCAACTTCTTGTTTGACTAAATTTGATCATTCCCTGGTTTCACAGTAAAACACTTCAATTCATGTGATTGAATTATTTGAGGGATTACTGTACATGTAGTGCCTTAACCCTTTCACCAATCATTCCCTGTTAAAAAATGTACACCTAACTTATATAAAGACAAACCCAGGGCTAAATAGGTAAAAGGGTTAACCATGTTAACACTGCAACGAGGAAACCTGTGACTGAAATAGCAGTGACAACATCGATACACTTAGAAATAGTGTTGCTTGTAATGCTTGAAGTTTTCTTCTGGACACTCTGAAGGCCATGCATATTGAATTTTTAGGAGACCAATTTCAACCAATATGCTAGGTCTCACGCATGTGCCACATGCATTACACATATGTGGCTACACGCATGTGTCTGATGCTAGGTAAGAAATTTACGTGACACGCATGCGAGAGCACGCATGTGAATCATGTGTGTCACCCATAAATCACATGTTTGCAATTTTGCCTGTTAGCCTTTTTTATCTTTTTGACTTTTGTGCTAATACTGTTATATGGAATGTGGAATAGATGTTTGGATTATGGATGCGGATATTCTTTAATGGACGATGGCTAAATTATGAATGACAGTCCAGACGCTTGTAATAATCGGAGGTCTCATATTTCGTGGGTTTTAAATCACACAGAAAGCATTTGTTTAGCTTCTGTCCGGTACGTGTTCTCTTATGGGTACGAAGTGTATGCTTCCATGCAGATTGGTATTTACAGTGTAGGCTCTTACTATAAAAGTACTTTGCAGTCAGGTAATAATTTTGTTAACCGAGCACAAAGATATTATCTCGGGATACATATATTGACGCCACTAAGGATGCAATCTATGGTGATTTTGGATGGCCATCATTAAAGTCTATCAGGAATGTTGAAATAATACGATTATGGAACCGGTTAATTGTAATGAGTAACTCCAGGTTAGCTAAACAGATATTTCTCTGGGATATTGATCAACAAGGTGACTGGAACACCTATGTAAAGAAAGTTCTTATTGAATTGGACATGGTTCATATATTTGAGGAAACTGTATCGTGTGATATCAATTATGTACAAAATGCTTTGTCGATGCACGACTCTGATCGTTGGTCCCAAGCTGTCCTAAAAAAACCTAAATTAAGAACCTACGTTGAATTTAAGTCC
Organism: Hanleya hanleyi; assembly: GCA_036873755.1. Classification (NCBI taxonomy): domain Eukaryota; kingdom Metazoa; phylum Mollusca; class Polyplacophora; order Lepidopleurida; family Hanleyidae; genus Hanleya; species Hanleya hanleyi. The sequence continues at coordinate 10,138 of JAVTVY010017155.1, read as the reverse complement.
GAATATAAAACAGAAAAGAATCTCTTGTTTAATCGGACAAAATTTGAAAGGTCACTGTGCGCCCAGCTACGCTGTGGTGTCTTGACCCTCAGAGTGGAAGTGGGTAGATACAGAGGAAAGAGTCCAGATAAAAGGATATGTGAAGTTTGTGATAGTGGACAGGTGGAAGATGAAAAACAATTTATATTTGTTTGTAAATTGTACGAGATTGAAAGGCGAGAATTGGTAAGGGGAGTTAACTGGGATGTAAACATTACCTGTGGTGACAAGATGGCTTTTCTCTTTGAACATTATACCAGAAAAATGTGTCATTTCATGAAGTCAGCATATTGTAAAAGGCGTGAAAAATTATTTTCACCTTGAACCACGTGGCATTCGGAAGTATTTTAATGTTTGAAGTGGTTGGGTAAATATTATAACCTTCAATTCTTATGTAATTTTGGACCATGTACCTACCACTATAAAGAATAAAACTATACTATATTATAGGCCTACTATACTATAGGGTTCTGCCCAGTATGTGTTCTCATAAGCTTATCAAGACTGGATTTCCAAGCAGACCGACAATCACGATGGCTTCTTTCCTGTATTTGTCCTCAAACGGTTATGAAGATTAGTTTTCCATGCAGATTGGCAAGTAAATTTCTTATCTGATGTCGATCGGATACCCTGGTCTGTTATAGATATATTTGATGACGTAAACGACATGTTAGCGTGCTGGATTGACTTGTTCATCGATGTAGTAAATCAGCATGCACCCTTAAAGCAGAGATGCGTAAAACATCGCCCGATACCTGAATGGTGGTCCGACGATATTGATCATGCCATACGCATGCGCGATGATGCAAAGCGCCACAATCGGACTGATGATTATCGCACCTGGAGAAATAAAACCAACAATCTAATTGAGAACTCAAAATCATCTTTTTATAAATCTGTTTTAGCAAAAGGAAATGCGGCGATTAAGGACTTTTGGAGATATTTTAGGCAGTTAGCTCCCGGAAGTTCATCCGTTACTCCAACCCAAGTGTCAGTAGGCGATACAAATGCGGACACTCCAGATTCTATCGCCTCTGCCTTCAATGAACATTTCGTGGATGTTGCTAGGATAATCTCAGACTCTGACAGAAACAGAACAAACAATTTTGACAAACTGAATAACTTTATTGAAACAAAACTTTCAGATAACATTGAATTCGAATTGCCACCTATGGATGAAAAGTTCGTTTTTGACCAGTTATGTAGTCTTAGCGCATCGGGATCTGTAGGTCTAGATGGCTTACATCCAAAATTTCTTAAGCTTGCTGCTAGCAGCGTATGCCAAAGTCTTACTATGATATTTAATACATGTATTGTTTCCGGGTCTTTTCCTGATATTTGGAAGATTGCCAAGGTTGTGCCTCTTTTCAAAAAAGGCGACATTAGGCAATTAGGCAATTACAGACCCATTAGTATACTGCCTGTTCTTTCTAAAATCATTGAGAAACATATACATTTACATATTTCTGAATTTCTGACTAATTTCGATCTTTTACATCCAGCTCAGTCTGGTTTTAGAAAGAGTCATTCATGTCAGACTGCTCTTACTGCTATGTTAAACTCATGGACAGATGCTATTGACAATAGTTTTATGGTTGGTACAATATTTGTCGATCTTAAGAAAGCATTTGATCTTGTCAGTCATGATATTTTATTGCAAAAACTTAAAATTTATCATTTTAGCGATTCACTCATTCACTTTTTATCGTCGTACTTATGTGATAGATCTCAAGTAGTTTCCTACAGTGGTGTATTATCTAGCAGACTTCGAGTATCTAAAGGTGTTCCACAGGGGTCCATTTTAGGCCCACTGTTGTTCACATTGTACATAAATGATCTACCCTTGTATGTTGACAACTGTGATAGTGTTCTCTTTGCTGATGATTGTACGGTTTCCACCAAAGGCAAAAAAGTACAACCGATATCTAGCGCATTGTCAGATGGTTTCAGTCAAGTATGTAATTGGTGTGACGATAACCAAATGGTTGTAAACATGCAAAAGTCCAAATCTATGCTAGTTACCACTACTCAGAAAAGATGTCATCTTGACGATGATCAAATTATTGTACACCACGAAGGAACTGTTTTAGAGCCTTCCAAATGTGAAAAGCTCCTTGGCATTTACATTACTGAAAATTTGGTGTGGACGAATCAAGTCGACAGTATTTGCAAGAAAATTTCTTCCAAACTGTTTTTACTTCGTAAGATTAAACCTTTCCTGCCTTTCCATTCTCGTTTAACCTTTTACAACTGTTTTATTCTTCCGCATCTTGATTTTTGTTGTAATGTGTGGGGGCACGGTACCGTCTATGACACTGTTCGCCTTGAACGTCTTCAGAAACGTGCCGCTAGGCTTATTTTAGACTGTGATTTTACTGTTCCATCTAAAACTTTATTTTGTAAACTCAAATGGTTAACTTTTAGCTATCGTTTAAAATTTCAAGAATCTGTTTTAGTGTATAAAGCTTTTAATGATCTTGCTCCATCTTATTTATCCAATATTTTAGAAAAATCAAACTGTACCAGGACTCGTTCCTATGATAGGACTACATTAAGGATCACCTTTAGTCGTACGAATTTACATCAATCTTCTTTTAGTATATCTAGTGCCAAACTATGGAATGATTTACCAGTGGACATCCGTCACTGTCAAACTTTAACTTGTTTTAAGCGTAAATGTGCACAGTTTTACATGGATATATTTACTCTCTCACACTAATTATTCCATATATATTTTTTTTATTTATTATTTTTATATATATATTTATATTTTTATTATTTTATTTCATCTCATCCCCATATATACACAATTTTTTAATTGACATTTAATTGTATATACAGATTCTTCTTTAGATAAGTTTGTTGTATTTATCTACTGTATAATTGTATTGTTATATATTATCAGTTTTAGCCCACGGCTGCCACGAAAACCAGTGTATACTGATGATTTGTCCGTGTTTAAATACAGTTTATTATTATTATTATTAAAATTGTATTACTTGTGAGTCTCCCCCTTGGTATGTTTAGTCATATGGGTACGAAGTGTTTGTTTCCAAGCAGACTGATAATCGCAGTATATACACTTATATGGCTTCTCCCCGGTATGTGTTCTCGTGTGTGCAACAAGATTACTTTTCCTGGCAAACTGGTAAGCACAGCCTTTACACTTGTATGGCTTCTCTCCGGTATGTGTTCTCATATGGCTACGAAGATTACCTTTACTAGCAAACTGATAATCACATCGTTGACACTTGTATGGCTTCTCTCCGGTATGCGTCCTCATGTGCTTAACAAGATTAGTGTGCTGGGCAGACCGATAAACGCAGTGTGAACACTTATATGGCTTCTCTCCAGTATGTGTCCTCATGTGCTTGACAAGATCAGCATGCTGGGCAGACCGATAATCGCAGTATAGACACTTATATGGCTTCTCGTCTGTGTGCGTCCAGGTGTGTTTAACAAGATCACTTTTACCTGCAAACTGATAATCACAATGTTGACACTTATAAGGCTTCTCTCCAGTATGTTTTCTGATGTGCCTATCAAGATTAGTTTGATGGGCAGACTGATAATCACAGTGTACACACTTATATCGCTTCTTTCCAGAATGTGTTATCATGTGGTCATCAAGATTAGTTTTGCGAGCGGACTGATAATCAAAGTGCTGACACGTGTATGACTTCATGCCGATGTGTGTCCGTATATGTTTGTCGAGAAGAGTTTTCTCAGCCGTTCTGTAATCACAATATGTACATTTGTGTGGCTTCTCCCCAGGTGATGCGTTCATGTCACCAACACGTTCTTCATCGTCGTTAACATGTGATCTAACGTGTTCGAGTAAATGAGTTCTATTATCAGACCTATGTTCACATATGGAACACCTGTATGGCTGGACCGCAGTGTGTGTTTGAGTGCCATGTGGCACAGCAGACGAGAAATCTTGACCACCGGACGTTCTGTCCCAATTTCCATAGCTCAGGTCTTCATTTTCTACCTTTACCTGTTTTACCTCTAAAATTGGTCGACTGTGATATAAAACCAAAGGGAACGGAACTCCATTTGACACTGACTGGGTGTGCATTTCCTCAAATTGTGGGTTATCTCGCTGAAATAAATGGGATAAAATAGATTCCAGTTATAGAAAATCCAGTAAAAAAAACAAAAACAAACCTCATCTACTCTCTATACGGAAAATGTAGGCAAAATTTTAAGCTTTATAAAAAGCCATGAACAAAGTTATGTTTCTAAAGGATGAATGACAATCGCTGCACAAATAGTACTTTGTATACCCCATTATTTACAGACTCCAGTATGACAGATTAAAAAAAAAAAGTCCACTCCACTTACTTTATATATATACGGATTCATTACATCACTCGTGTTGGGTTCCAACTTGATGTTTGTGTCTGGTTCTTTCTCTTTGAAATGTAAAGAGTCCGTAGGAATGGCCGGTATTTGTCCATATTGCGGCATAATTTGCGTAGTGGGAAATGCAACTTTTGCAGGCATTTCTTGCTTTATTTCTGGGGATATCCTACGTATATCAAGAAGCATTTGTGGGGCAAATCCTTCATGATCTATCCAGGTATCAGTGTCACAGGTTTCACCTCCACCCATGGACACCAGTGGGTCAGAGGCATCAGTGCTGTCCTTGCACATGGAAGACACGGTTTCGATGATATCTTTAACCATGGAAGTCACTGCGTCACAGCCATCACTGACATCTTTAGTCACGGTGTTACAAGCTTCAGCGTCATACTCGATGAGAGATTCAGACTTTATACTGGACAATGAAAGTTCCATTGTATCCCATAGACAAGGCCTATGTCTTTGTTGTTTCGTGTGCCTTAATTCTTCAACTTTGTAACTTGAAGCATATATACCTCACATGGAGATGTTTACAGCTGAGTCGATGTCACTTCATTCCGAGTCGTTGGCATGCTTGAAAGAGAAAAGAGCGACAAACGTAGTCATTCAAGGGTGAGTGAGTGAATAGACTATAACGTCGCTTTCAACAACATTTCAGCTATATCCCAGCCAAGTTGCGTTCCTGCTACTTCAAAGAAGAAATCTTTGGAGCAGCATGGAACCAGACACCCTACATCCGCCCTATAGAACACTGAGGACAGCACACAAAACACAGACAGGACGCTTACCTGGTGCAATAAAGACAAGTGATATTACAGTGCTAGAGTAGACATCAGTAGTAATATATGTTGCAGTACAGGGTAATTTTGAGGTGCAATTGAGGTATAATTGAGGTGCAGCTGTCATTACAGTGTGGGGCCGTAGCGAAAGTGAAAAGGGTGATGACGTAGAGATTTAGTGTATGAATGGTGATCATGGTATCGATTAACAATGGTTGATGAGTGAGGATAATGAGTGTGTGGTTTAATAATATATGATTGTATATGAATATTTGTATAATAATATAATAATAATATATGATTGCGTATGAATATAGGAATCGTAATAATGTAATAATTTTTAGTATGTTCAAATTCATGCCTGGACATGTATTTTATTTTTTTTTTCCCACGGGTATGGGAGTTATCTTTGATAATATATCCAGCCCTGTCTTCGTCACTGAAGCTAAATTAGGGGTTCATTTAGTGGTGGAATGTGAAGGGTTAGACACTCGATGGGATTTAACTGATTCACTCGCATCTGGAGTGTGTATAACAATGGGATTTTTGTGCCAGCTGATGTCGATTGTGCACTTGAGAATGATCCTTAGAGAGGTTTAAATCTGTGTATTGATGTTCGGAGAAGAATTAAGGGGTTTAACATGTGTAAGGCTTAAGTAAGAATGATACTATCCAATAGATGGGATTTATGGTAATCGACTGGTCGAGAGGTGTCATGTCACCAGATGTACAGTTATTTTTTTTCTCAGTGGGGTTATTCTATCAAATTATTTAATTAGATTAAAATGTGTACAACCGAGTAGACTATATAACTGACAATTGACAAAGTTTATATTATAACACGAGATAATATTTTCTCAACTTCAGTAACAGTGGATGAGTGAGTGAATAGGATTTAACACCGCTTTCAACATTAACAGACAGATTTTCAGCATGGAGGACCAACATCGAGAAATCATTAGGTGTAACCACATAACTTTACTCGATGGAATACAGAATGTAGAAGGTGTGTGTCTTCTGCTTCATAAGAGACAGATACTTACCAAAACTATGTACGAAGATGTTATTGCTGAGAAAACCAGAAGAGACCGTACCCGCGATCTACTATTTCGACTTCCTAGAAGCGGTCCGAATGCATTCCGAGCCTTCATAGATGCGCTGTGGGGAAGCGGAAATGAAACGTTAGCATCATTATTATACCCCTCCACAGTTTCGACTGAGTTCCCCGCCACAGTTTCGACTGAGTTTATCGAAATGAAAAATCTATTAACACTAGCCTATGCTAAAGCTATTACGGGGATGATACGGAAACTCGTACAAGCCAGTTGTTGGGGGTGTGTCCTTGACGTGCCGAGTAAACACAAATGTGCTGACATGACGATTACTGAACGAATAGCTGACTATTTCACAGATGCTTTGTCTAAGTTGAACGATTGCATAGTACTGGATGAATGGGTGGATATGGTAGAGACTACTCTCAAAGTAAAGCCCTCTGAACTTTTAGGGTCCAACTATCAGGAGTGGTTAGATGAACAGAAAAAATCTCATTCATGGATATACAATTTGAAGCGAAAAGTAAATCAGTTCATGAAACTAGAACCAAGACTGTGTAACTCCCTAATTTACCAACATTAAATCGTATCTGAAGAGTGTATAACAATGGACTTCTGCGCCAGCTGATGTTGTGAGTACACTTAAGAATGAAAGGTACCCACTTGAGTGGCCTTCGAGGTGCTTTATCCTGTGAATTGATCATTAACAATCGGATTAAAATTGGTCATCGCTGAAGTGGTCAGCGGCACACTTCAGCGGTTAATCAAAGGTATCAGATGCGTTCATATGTCTCTCTTTTGTAATACTGAATCGATTGGACGAGTGTGTACGTGTTCAAGCCTACACTATATGATCAACAACTGATAAAATTTCTATTACAACACGAGAGAATGTTTTCTCAACTTCAATAACAGTTTCAACAATAACAGACAGACTTTCAACATGGAGCACCAACATTGAGAAATCATTAGGTGTAACCACATAAATGGTCATTCTAAATTTATGATTGTTAATGCTCAGAACCATCTTCTTTAACGAGTTTTCGTCCAAATGGAAAGTTCAGATACGCTTAAATCAAAGTTCTCACGGTCCATAGAAAAAGTGTATCTTCAATTAGATTTTGTGGGGTGAATAAGTGCACGTGTTACATTATTCCTTTTGACATGTGCACTGACGGAGTTTTGAGTAACTCCACCCCCTTCTACAAGCTATAAATACGGAAATACGCATGTTGGATGAACGTTCCCACAACCTGTTCCAGACTCGATCAAATGGAGAAGCCAACCAATTCCAAGGCAGACGAGCAATCGTTCAAGTCTGACAAAAAGATGGCGGTTCCAATTCCCAAAAGAGTTACCAAAAGATACCCGCCCATAACTTTGGAAATGATAGATGATTTCTTCAGCGTGGGTTACAGCTCAACCAGGGGAGAGCCCGGGGATCTTCGATATCATCGCCAGCAATGCCTGACCTGCCTCGAAGGTGTACCCTTGGTCGGGTGTAATATGTGTACGAGGAGAGAGGAGATTTTTCAGTGGGCGAAGTGAGGGCCTGCCACCAAAGGCCGTTGTTTCCTTGTATGGAAAAATATGGCCGCAATTATCTCGAAAGAGAGACTTCTAACATATGCACAGAGGGATGAATGAATAAGATTGATGAGTGAAAAAATTATATATTTTCCCCCCAAATAATACAATAATTCGTGATGAATCAAGAGAATTTAAAAAAAATAAATAAATAAATATATTTCGGCTAAGTTTTGTGAACCCCGTACAAATTCCTATTCATGACAATTAGACACTTCTTCGGTCGATTGTCCACTCGTAATGCCACTAGATATCGTTTATCTTTAAATCTATCTTGAACCGTATATCCCCGTAAATTGTCCGGGTCGATTTTGACTAATCCTTGTTCCTGCTGGAAATTCAACTGAAGGTGTTTGGTCTGAAAGGGTTCAAGGGTCTTCGGATGGTTAATTTCAATGAGACGTACACATGTTTCAGATTGGGAGAAATACTGTGAATTTTCAAGAAATATTACTTCAAACCTGTTTGAGTTTACATTACCTACGTACGACGAAGAATAATCGAACAAATTGTTTGAAATGGAAAAGCACGAGCAAATGACATAGCATCAACTATGGCAAACTAAACTCACAATAGTTCCCTCTTAATTGATATTTACATGTAGCACAGCAGAAAAAACATAAACTGTATGAATGATTATAGCAATTTTTATAATTTTTCTTGCTTGCGCGTATTAACAGATTTTCCGAAAACTATTACTTCCACGATGAAAATTAATGTAAACTACATCTTTTAATGTATGAACGGAAAGGTTCAGCATGTTCTGGTTAAGCGAGAAGATGGTAATAAAGACTACTCATCACTACATTATTGCTATTATTGAAGTTTATCGTATAACTATAAGGATTTAGTGCAATTTTCTTTCTATGACCGTGATTGTAATGGGGGTCTTTGATTTCTTTCTCCAGTTTATAAATTTACATGCATAATGATAATAATAATCGTTTAGAAAGAAGAGATGTATAGGATTATTCATACTATACATCCAGAGAATGATATTTACTGCAGACATATTCCAGAGACTAATTAATCATATATGCGGTTGACATATTTTTTTTGCCAAAGTCATCTGGTACTTTGCCCTTTTACATGGCAAACTAGGATACAGTACAAGTGTGTTTGATAATTAGATGTACCGAAAAGTTCGAGCAGTGGGTCAGCAAACAGCTGCTTATGGATTTGACACTGAACTTCTGAAGGTATAATGTAAAATACCCCCCTTGCATAATTCCACCAATCCCACCCACCCTCTTTTCTGTGCAGCAAGAAGCTCATTTACTCGCCATACCGACGAAACCTGACACAAGTGAATGTCTTGAGGCGTAACCGCGACGATGTATCCAGGCAAAAATCCGATTAGTACCATCACTCAAAGTTTATATAGATCCACATCACATTTTTTACCATCTTGATCACTCACTTTTGTGAAAATGTAAGGTGTATAACTCGATAAAATGAACAACTCAGTACTACATCGCCCAGGCACGTCTGTACCGTACCGCACTGTAAAAAATGTTTGTAAAGCTACAGTAGCAAGTATTTTAAAATGTGAGCGCGGAATTTACTGTTAAATAGAAGCAACAGTTTTAACCACTATTTTACCGTTCATAGCTGTAGCAATACAGACAACCAGTGTAGGTTTGTATCTTTTGGAAAAACTACAGTATAAATTGGAGTAAAGGGTAACAACGCCGTATTGTAACATTATTTGGGTGTAAAATTATGGAAATATTATTAGTGTATATATTTACATTCAGTAGAAATTATTGTCGGGGTGTATTTCGTAAATATTTCCAAATATTTTCTTCTATAATACGCAGCAGTGTACTTCGAGTGCAAATTATCTAAAATGCGCAAGGCGGGGATAATGAGTTTGCCTGAGAGGGTTCAATCCCCGGGGTGTACGTTGGAGTTAATGTACATGTTCAAAGGCCAACTTGGTATGTAATATCGCACCCTGTCACAAAGTTGATGTGCAGGATGATAGAAGGAAATGCGTTTGCTCTCATATTATCGGTGGTGCTAAATATAAATTCATATTTAACCCGACCATTACGTTCTGGAAATTTTCTTCTCTACTCTCTTTTAAAAGAGACACTAGGGAACTTGATTTCAGTTAATACTATAGACCAATGGAATTTCTGCTGACCATTTCTGTTGATTTGACGGTATTTTTGATGTAAATATACAAAAATTACAGTATATGTTGTAGAAATACAGATCGGGGTATCCTGTAAAAATACACCGAAAACCATTGGTACCCTTTTTGCCAGCACTTTTTTACTGTAAAATGACAGCATCTTTTCTTGCAGT